>DWME01001266.1:0-25805 GCA_018244795.1 Parelbella ahira ahira
GGCCCACTCCTCTCCAGTCCGACGGCACTGAGTCCGATCTTCAGCTATTCGTTTCCAAAGCGCCATCATATATCTCTATTTTTATAGTCCTGACGTGATTTTTTCACATATATAAAGGATATATGAAACCTGCTTCATATGTACCGAATATTGGGAAAAAAGTTAATTATACGATTATTTATGAACCGAATGTAGTGTTATTTCGTGCGAGCTGAAGATACAAGCAATATTTGAAGCGTGGCAACATACGTCCTGCTCGCGTGCACCACGACGCTGCGCCGTACGTCTAATGCATGACACTGTAGCAAACATTACGCATCGTTCTATAATCCTCTTGGTCTATTGATAAATAACTATGGTCCATAAAAACCCGTGCTAAGTATACGGACTTAGAAGCTCAATAGAATGTTTCTGTCTCTAAGGGTCTATAATCGACGTTATCTGTTGCAAAGTGTCCTATTTCTTATTTACTTACTTATCGTACTTATTTACCCTATTTTACTATGCGCAAACCTCAAGTGTGAGAGATAGTTACTCGCCGTTAACGTTTATGCCCAGCCCGTTCCAGTATAGCGTCTCGAACATATCCTCCAGAGCATTTGTGAACAATTTGGGGGAAATAATATCCCCTTGTCTCACACCTTTGTTAAAAAATATCCTCTTTATTTACGTGTTTTTACTGGACAATCCGACTATCCGACTACTTATTCTCCGCCACGATGTCGCTGTGGTCGCTGTTTGGTCCGAAACCGGTCGGGCCGAAAAGACATACGTGAATTAAGTTCGTATATACAAATACCATGCTGACCAAGTGCGGCTAGACAAATTCAAATGCAATGATATGACAATGCAATGCAATGACTCTCTTGTCTGTCATACGTCCTATTCATACCTTTGTTTCTGTATGACATCGGTAGCCCATCCCCCGGTACATACATTTGGTATGGCGAGGAGTTACGGAGTCACCAGTCGCGTGACACTGCCAATATTTTGCTCCGCGCGTCGTGCGCGCTAGTCGCTGCCATATCGTGCGTCACGCTAGAACCGAACCGTAGATCCGAAGCCAGTTTTATATGACCTGTATCAATGTTTACTTAAATAATATTAAAATAGTAGATATTGTGGATTGATCCATTTAGGAAGTGCTTCGATATGTGATTTCAAGTCAGTATGGGGAGAGGGAAGGTTAAAGTTCTTTAAGTAATCCATACCTAATTAAAAAACGTTGTAAACGAAAACGTTGAAATAAATATAATGTTCCAATGCAAATTACTTCGTATCGCCCACATAATTCATTTTATCGATAAGATGACTTTATTGTTACTATAACCTCTTTTTACATTTGACCCGTCGATACACGTCTGTACATTGTGGTATGTATGTATGTGTCGGTGCAGTAGTCTGCGTTGCGTTTTTGTGGATAATTTAATGTACTTTTTATTTTTTTTAATATTAGCATTCTGCTCTCCTCCTCTGTATAAACTATAGGTGTGCCGAAGATTTTGCTTCACTTATTAATAAATAAATAATATAATAGAAATACATTACGTCTTCACATGTAAATTTGATATTCCAAGCGGCTAATTTTAAACAACGTATTTAGGTGATTTCAATAAATTGTCCGCTTCTCTAATGGATCCTCATTATTTCCAATTAATAATGTTACAATTGGATTTCCTCGTTTTATCTACCAACTTTTGTATAATTGTATAATTTTCTCTACGTAACTAAAACACTAAACGGTTATGACTTACGTCACTTCAAAAGTTCGTTGCTTCAGACAACCCATGGGTGATTTTAATATAGATTCATATAAATCTGCTGTTCTTCCTAACGACATCCTCGAATTAGCACGTTAAAATTTTACTACACATTAGAACTATCGAATAATATAAATATCTGCTCACTTGAGAGCCGAGAACACAAAGTAATTTCGTTACCAAATGTGGTTGAATTGGCGAAGATGAGTGGAAAACCAACACGGCGGGCGCGCGGAGACCGCCCAAACCAGTTATAAATATAATTAATTAATATTTGACCGGCGAACTCTCTTGATATGTTTCAAGGTTACAGTGTGCGCGCCGAGTGTAAGAGAACTGCCTGACATTTGCGTGTAGCACTTTTGTTGCTTTATAATTCCTAAACAAACTATCGTGTTTTGTCTACTCCATAGCTATATAGATACATCCAATAAGGCTGCAAATTTTCCATGTTTCTATACTGGGAATATTTCTTCCTGGCGTATGGCAATAAGCTCACACCCTATTGCAAGATAACAAAACAAGTGAATCATGAAAGTGTACTGAATTAAAATATTGTTGTAAGATACGATAGGATACTTTTTGGAACTCCTGTCTCTGTATATAATCTTCACGTTAATGTCAAGTAGATTTACAAGTTTTTTTTTAATACCTAATATTTTGTTCACAGCATAATCTCGGTTTTATTTAATCACCATCAAACTATTGGATTTTTAATTAAAATTCAATAGCAACCGCTTTAAAGCGCTAGTAGTTTTAGAATAATAACGATGCGGGCGAAAAGTGTAGGATAAGTTGTTTCTTTTTGTCATTAATTCATATTTAAGTTCATTATCCTTAATTTTTACGTTAATAACTTAACACCTTTGTACACCTCGCACCTTATTGCCTGGCCTATGGTAACTTTTAATGTTGAATATATCTAAGAATTATCAACCTTTTAATACGATAATGAATTACCTCAAACATTAACTCATCTCACTATAAATTCGTTCTAAATATTAATCTGATATTACTGTGATTAATTTATTCCAAGGTCTAATATAATTTGTTTATTATTTAGCAATATTTTTGTTGTAACGGTGCACTATTAAAAGCATTGAGATTCATAGTTATTGGATACACACTAAAATGTTTCGAAAGCAATAATTAATTATTTCACTTTTGTGCACTAATTACTTACATATTTACGAGTAATTACTGAACTGATTCAAACAATAATCTTTAATAGTTAATGTCAACACACGTATTGTTACAAGTCGCCTATTAGCATAATGAGTACGGCTATTTTCATTAATCATTCGATCGTTACAAGGCAAACTCGTTATTTGTAAAGTCATATTTAAATTTTATTGTACATAATATTGTAAACGTATACAAATACAAGGTAGCTTTGTGTTCAGCATCATTATAAATGCATTCGTGATAACCCGGTGACGATACGTGCCATCTCGTATATGTATGTACATCTTAACAACACGCCTGTATTTCCCCAAGAGGTAGGAAGAAGAGTAATGCACTCCCGCTTTTTTTTTAGTTATGTCATTCGTCTCATGTAATAGGGATTCCTCTATTAACATACACCGGACACAAATCTAGACTTCGAGCTACTACTGTCTCGTACACGTAATAATAATAAATGAGTAACATCACAGGGTTCACAAGAAATATGTTGAATAGATAATATGTTCTTTCAATATTACTAAGCTATTGACACCCAACTCTAGGTCTCAAGTTATCTGGCACGAGTCGTACATTTGCCATTTTAAAGATATCTTCTCCTATTACATTTCCTAACTTATGGTCAATGAGTTCTGTGCGCCTTGTTCTGTGATATACTTAATTAAATTCATTCATTCGTTAGGCCCTCAACCACATGTTCCATTGCTTAATGTTTCGTACTAATTTCATATCTAATCGGTCGCTTTAATTATGGCAACGTGATTTTTATTCGTCAATAAAAACATCCAAACGTGGCCTCAGTTTGTATAAAACCCAGGCGAGTTGTGTTAAGCATTGATTAAATTCATCGAGTTTTTGTTGCCGGCGGCCTTGACGCCGAGTTCGTTTACTCGATTCGTTTAATATACTTGTATGTAATGCACATCACATTTTAAAATTCTTCAATTAATAATCTACGAGTTATAATGTCCGCTTAAGAACAACTCGATTTTTGTTCCAATATCATGTTAGTGCACAATCGCTTATCGATTTTTTTCCCCACAGCTTCAGTCTTATCGAAACTGGTTAGCAATATTTTTATTGCTAGCGCATCGGTATATATAAAAAAGCTTAGAGTTTTTAATAGCGCGTTGTATAATGTATTCACGTTGCTGCTGATCAGTTTTGAAAACAGGAATTCTCATGAACATTGCGTCGTGAGTTCAACAGGCTGCATAGTTCAAGTTGTCGTGTTCAAGTCGCGTGGCGCGCTCGCGGCTCGCCTCGCGCACCTCGGTGTTTTTCCACTTGCATAGCGCACGCCTATTTTTATTCAGCATCAATGTAAACAGTAGCGTATCGCCCGCTGAATTAATGTCCCCAATTCAATTGAAATGTTTCATTAGCACAAGTGGCCCCGATTGCTTCGTTGATCGCGGCTCCACAGTAATCGCGAAACTCAGACGCCGACCACGTGTACTTACGATGCCTCGATTACACACATGTCCACGTATCTCTATGTGCGACACACGATACGACTGTGTTGCAGCTATTAAATTCGTGTGGTGTGCTGTTCAAATTTTTTATCATTGTATACGGTCATCGCGATATTTAGAGGCGAACGATGCGTACCTATAAAATGTTCAGCGATAGCGCAATTCAATTGCCACACCACGCATTCGCTTGTAATATTTCAATACGAATGTATATTACACCGACTGACAGCTATTGTTATCTTAAGCTAGATGCATATGAATAAATCTGAAGCTATTTCCTGGTCCGATGTCTGCTGTACAAAAAATTTGCTCATGTAATTCTATTCATGAGTTTTTAAAAACATGATTACTTATTGTTGTGTGGCTGTCACCGATTTGATTTAAAAATTCTTGTTCGTGTACGTAGTTCATTTAAAGTAGTTTATGGAAATTCTTTTTATCAAATTATTGTGAGTTAATTTCGATGCCAATATTTTCATTCAGTGTTTGCATTGCAAGGAAGTAACCTGATGTCCAAGAAGCATATTTTCTTAAAAAGTTCATTTGAAAATGCAATTTTGAGATAGGTCCAGTGATCTAAAATCTTCATTAAGGAACGGTTTTTGAAAGTCCTGCCCGATGAAGGTTCCTGAAGTAACGACGTGGATAGACGTCAATATAGTAAAAAGGCACAATGTTTGATACGTTTGTAATGATCCCTTGAAGACGTTAAACAGCTCTGTTTTATTAGAGTTGACCGAGTTGCGTGAGAGCGAGGCGGGCGCGGGCGCGGCCCGGGGCGCGACACCGTCTGCCGTGGCGTAATGTCTCCGTATTGTACGTTGTTTCCTGTTTCCACCACTACATAGCACACACAAACTATTGCTCAGTCTCATCAAGGGTGGTGGACAAAGAACTTGAAAATTTACCAACGTTAACAATAATCCTTAATTATAACATGGTTATATTATTATGTCATCAGCATCCTTAACCGTTTTATCAATTTATTATTGGACACGGTCTGGTCTTGGAATGGTAAGAATTAGGGAAATAGTCTGCCACGCCGCCCAAGTGACGGTTGGTCCTTTAGCTTATAACAGCGTGGAACTAACAAAACAATTCCGCATAAATGTCCAATAACCCAAATCCAAAACTAAAGAAATATTAATTTCACAGTGGCCATGACAACGACACTAGGAGGCATTTCCTCCAATGAGTTGTCTATCTGCTTGTGCTACGTACCGTGCCCCCTCAGAATTTGTTAAACTAACTACATATAAAACATTACAAAATCTACGCAACAGACAAAACATAACGTTATAACATCGTGTTCGCATTGCTCGTAATAAAGTAATGACTTGTAGCGAACATAGTTGTTTCATAACTGATTTATTAGTTGTCTCGGTATCTACCTACCTGGTTGCATTACTGCATAATATTAACAAATGGCACACTTGGTCGTTGGCTGGCTGTCATAAATTCTGTCTTGAGCGAGCCGCCGCTGTGTTGTTCTCGCGACAACTGTCAATTGTAGTAGGTTCGGTTTGATGCTAATAATCAAGTTAAGCATGGGCTACGGCTAGTTTCGTCTAACGTAACAAACGTAGAATCACGCCTGTAATCCTCGAAGAGGTAGGCAGAGGAGTGTAGTACATTTCCACGTTTCACCCGTTACGTTTAAGTCCCATGGAATAATAGGTGCCATGGTAAGCCTATTGCCATACACCGGGCACAGGTCCATACTCCAAGTCACTACTAGAAATTCTAAATTAGAAAAGTCCAGAAGTACCCGTAATAGTAGTATTTTTTTATTTATTTTAATAGTACCCGACCCGAGATTTGAACCCAGAACCTCCCGATCGCCAGTCGCCCTTGCAACCATTCGACCAACGAGGCAGTCAACGAATTTCGTCTAAGCTAAGCGAATTATTCAATCGACCGTGTTAGCGTTCTCAGTGAGTTTTCCGGGCTGCTAGGCGAGTACGGTTTTACTTTCTTGTAGGAAGTGCTATCGCTTTCAACGGAGACCGGTTGAGAGAACAGCTCGCGGCTTATTAATTTTATTGAGGCGCAAGTTAGTAGCCAACGACTACCGTGGGGCGCCCAACAGACTGTTACTTTTAATAGACTCTAGCAATTTATATCGTTTGTAACTACTAACTGTAGTGTTTATAACTTGACTTGTATGTTTCCTTGCTTTATATCCCAACGTTTCAGTCGTAAAATGCAAACCACTATGTGGAATCAAACTATTTTAATGCCAAACGCTGTTTCTATGATAAAAACTTATTTCTCCTTTGTTGTTACAGGTGAGCCCTGAATACCTGATCGATGGTGGAATAGCGACATCCGTAAGTTGAACGTCATCTTTATCAATTACGCATTGATACTATAGGGGGATCAAGTCAACTTGTCGAAATTGTTCCACCTTTCGATGTGCACTCTTTAATTAATTTAATGATGGTTAAAATACTAACTGAACGGACGGAAGGTTCCAATAATCTTCTAATTTTAATATTGCTTTGGTAACCAACTGTTGCTATAAACATATTCACATTAAGTATTAAATCGGATTTACGCAGAGACGTTAATAGGGTTTGTTCAATTTTAGATTTATAAGTAAGTAAACTTAGAAATCGATGACATAAGAATATTGACCTTGCAATGTCGATGCACTTTAAGTCAAACAGAGTGTTTGCTAGTGGGACAGTGTCGCCGTTGTTTAAATCCGTCGCTCGTAACACCCTACGTGGTGTGAGTCAGTTGCTCTTGTCTGTACGAGACTAAAGACCTACGCAATGAAATATACAAATAATTAGTAATACCTAGAATGTTTATAATGTTGCGCTTTTGTATGCTTAAAGATTTTCTTGGTGTGGCAGTCTTTCAGACTGTCAATTGAAATATTTAAACCAATTGAGAAACCGTGTTCGAACGATGTGTTTAAGCAAAGGAAACATTAAAATGGAGTTAACTCGCGCTCGGAGTGCTTGCTTAGGGTTGTAATTATAATATAGTAACATGGTCTCACACGCAAAACGAACCGAAAGATACTCGTATCAGCAATCTCGACTCGCGGAGAGGCAAAAGCTTCGCCGCTGATTCGCAACCTGTTCTGTAGTATTTACTTACATGCGCACCAACATAAACACCAACCGATAACAATTGCCGCACTCGCTTCTGTGAGCGATACCTACGCATTGAATCTCGACGTAGGCTTCATTTTGACCGCTTTCTTTGTTACTTTTGTGTTAATAATGAATGCGTGTTAATTACAAAGCGTGTTTAACATTCAAATATTTTAATTACAACAAGTGTTTAATATTCTTTCTTTATATTTTTAACTGCGACAGATAATTTTAAGTACGAATTATTCAACCATTATTCTGTTTTTCGTAATACGTGACGAGTTGTATTATGATACAATTCAAGGGGAAAGTGTTAGCCCGGCAGCGTGACGCAACAATGAAGATTGCACGGACAAGGGAATCGCAATAACCGCACACGTAGCAGACGTTAAGGCCTCCACATTGTCTCCAACGATCATTACTGATGACTCCATGTCATGGCGCTCCTGACTCTTAACAGAATATCTTAGAAATGTATCGTATTTCCATTTTCCACACTTACACGGTTATAGGTTTTTTATTAATGTGAACAACTCATAACCGGCTGCTACTTCGGATGTTCGAAGTTCGACCTTTAAGTTTAATATGATCGTAACATTAATATGTCTTTAATTTAAAGTGCTAACAGATACAATGGTTTCGAAGCTTCCAAATACGGAAAAACGTCCTTTAAACAGTCATTACACTCGATTAAATTGCAAGTAAATAAATCCTTGTTACTTAGGTGCGTAGTTGTTTATATTTAAATTACGAACTCCACCCGTCACTTAGATATATGAATGTAACGTGGAGTGGAAGCGGAGTCATTGTTGACCGTCGGCTCGTGAGCAACAGTGTTTACTTGTACGGTTCTGCAAATCAGCGGCCGGAGCAGCGTGTTGTTGCATCTATAAATAAGGAGGTGCTAAAAGCGGCCGGGCCGGGGGACGTGCTTCCTCCGCTTTGAGCGGCCGAGGGGTAAACACGCTCGGGCTGAACGAAGCCCTTTGTTGACACTCGCTTTACGGCTCCGCAGCCAGCCGGGCCCGCCGCGCCGCCTCGCCGCTCTTTATGGCGTGCGCGCTATAAACAAAGCTCACTGATGACTGCGACAACTCGCCGAAGGTGAACGTCTCAACTGCACTGCACCAATTTTAATATGCGCACCGGTGTGCACACTGGTCACATTCATATTTTAAGCATTTCTCTCATTGTACTTGCATCGCTTATTCCGTCGCGTTCATTTCAAATTGTCCTTATGTGTAAAGATAAGGCTGTTTTCTTTTTCTTTAAGGCGGTTGAACCTCTCGTACGTGTTTTAATATAAGCATATTCGAATTTCTGCCCCTAAACAGCATTAATTGGCCTGTTGCGTTTAAGTGTCTGTGTAGATGGTGGAGAATAGAGGCCATTTAACTTAATATTTGTGGCTGTTTTCGAAAAGTTCATAAAGTTGTCTTGAAAAAATAACATTTATATGGGCTCGACTAACTACTGTATGAGGCCTATATGCCGATTCGGGGTGTTTATTACCTAAAAAAGAAATGCTTTATCTGGATATGTAAGATGTTTTATTGTCTCTAAATCAATAAATAATTAATATTCTTATTTTTGAACCAACCCCTACTGAACAATAACAACAGGTTGATCGGTTTGTTTATCCCCTTGTCAACTGTGTCTATCTGTTACATTCGAGTCAATGACCTGAAAAAACAACATGTTATAACGTGCATTACTGAGCTGTGTTCGCTACTAATGCGTCGTTTACTGAATCGACGATTTAAAATCCTCCCAGCGACGTGGACATTGTAATTCTCGAAATATGTAGTACGTACACGAACCTACGTGATATCCTGTCCGCTCGGAGATTCTAAATACAATACGTTTCTATTGTTTGATATAAATATTAACCAGAAACATACGTTTCGTGGTATTCAAATGAAGATGAGCAGGTGACATGTGATGGCATTTTTACCATAGTTGGGCGTCTCTTGCATTGCGATCACGCCGCCGCTGCCCATCGACATGCGCGCGGGTCCCCGCGCGTCCGGTCTTACTCATCTGACAATTGGTTATTATATTGTGTCTCAGCCACGCTGTGGCCGCCTTCTTGTAGATAACGCCATTGTGTACGACGTGTACATTCCGCTTCCTTGTTTTATGACACCACAAATTAACTCCATTTAACGGGTGAATAAACCATACATGGATATTAATTCCGTTTCATTACTTGTTTTCACTTCATATATATAGGTATATATTATATTTAGATTAAACAGTAATTCTAAATGTACAAGAAGCACGTCAGGCCTATAATGATATATGTAGATACGTGGCACTCTGTTACCCCTCTACTACTACTCTATTCCTACTCTGCTTACTCCTGACGTGATGGTATAATGATAATAACATTTTTTTATTTAGATCTTGGTGTAATTTAGTTATAAAGTTCACGGCTCAGCAACCTACAATGTAGTATTAACTCATCACCATCGGCCTACTCCAGTCCACTTTTGGACAGAGGCCTCTCCAACACTGAGCATGATCTACGATATTTGTAACTGGTCACCTATAAAATATAATTTTACCTCAATGAACTTGTATTTCAGTATATGAGACGTGCACTCGTCTATAAACGTCCATTACTCTCTCTCCGCAGCGCATGTAATTACCCAATGTTTATTCCAGTGGTGCCCGTATTAGTTTTTTTATCTTTGTGGGAGGGCAGCGCTTTGTTGAAATTTGTCATAGCCATTAACTAGCTATTTTTGTTTAGCCAATTTCCATGTTATGACTTGTAATTTTAACCATGTCTAATGCTCGATACCTATTATTAATTTTGTTTAATGGTAAGTTGATGAGTCGCTTACAAATAAATTAGGTACTATGATGAAATTAATAAAAATATTAACGAGTATATCTCGAGAATATTATGAAGAGTTCTATAAAATATGACATTACCTACGGTTTTTTTGGCAAATTGAAAAATTGGCGAGCAATTCATTATTATTACTATATAATCACGCCAAGCCCCTCATGGCGTAGGCAAAGAGCACGTGTGCACAATGCGTCCACCTTACAGACCTGTCGTGCTCCGTCTACATTCATCACTATACATACACGACGCACACTTTTTCAAAAAAAAATTCTAACTACACCATCAACGTGCATCTGACCTGTTCGATCAGGATAGATGAGCCCTAATTCCTCTCAACACCAGCATCCATCAACATTTGCATCGTATATGTATTATTTATGTATATATAGTTCCAGTGATAACAGTGTGAGCTTCGCAGCCCGCTCGTATACCTATAACAGTTGTGTCCAGTCGCGTGTGATGCGTCATTTGTACAATAACTGTACCAACAGGCATCGGTTAGTGCGCACTGTCACCCACTGAATCATAATGTTGTAACATTCATTGTTCGACATATTCACCATGCGCGAACACTACCGCCGTTAAACTGAAAGTTGTCTTTGTGTTAAAAATTGCAAACAAAAATTTACTAAATATATGCCTTTAAATCTACTGATAGAATTGTTTTTTAGGTGCGCATCTTATTACAGATTTGTGTTGAAATCTTGCTACACAGGAAACAAGTAAAATTTGAAAAATGACGAAAATCTAATCGAGGCAAGTTTTATAAAGCACGTCGATCCAGTAAGAGTAGCTCCTTGAATTGCCTCATTTTACCAGTTAGCCAATATCTTGCATATAATATGCGGATGCCAAGGATTCAAGTTTAATGACTGTCTATTATAAGTGTAAATCTCACTAGAGAAGTTGCAACTCCATATCACGACATTGTAAGTAGCTAGAAAGAATACGACAAAAGAACTGTTGCCAAAAGCAGCTGAGAAATCTTTTGTATTGAACCTGCCATTTTTGATACGTCAGCTATGAACGGTATAAAATTGTGATTTATGGAAATTTACAGTTCAATATTAAACAATGGATTATATTCCATGTAACAATTTGACAGACACGATGAAACGGCTATTAGTACCTATGTGAAATGTGAAGTTGACAACGCTTCTAAAAAGTTTGGTTTAATGTTTTCTTATTCATTGTTTTCCAACTTAAACGATTCTTTAACTTCATCGCTATGCTAATGCGACTACGACGATGATAGGGCGAAAACAATAGTCACACTATGATCATATTTTACGTCTTACGTTCTAGTCATCGACACTTGTTTCAATATTCATTTTCGATTACTGGCAATATTATAAAAATAATATATGTACGTATGTATGTATATAATTATAAAAACAAAAGAACAGGCCGATAGTATTTATTCTGATCGAGACCGTCTGCTTTCTTTATATGCAAATCAAAATACACAATGAATATACAGCCAAGGCGAAGGGGCGAGTGAAATACTTAAAGGTTAATGGCTATACATATATTGCCATTATTGGGAGGTCGATGGTGAGACGTCGCGGAGGGGAGCGCAGCATCTCCTCGTTGGCTATTTTCGCTCAATCATTCAATAAACTTGATGAGACCAATCGACAAGACCCTCGGCTTGCTCCTCAGAGAAATGGATCAATTTTGATTGCTGACAACTTACATTCATTTAGTTCATATCGCTCCCTCTATCGTCGCTATACGATGTACGACGATACATTTTGCAGTACCAACCAAGAAATAACGTGTGGAAACAGAGACTTGTTATATTCCTTTAATAATTCATCGTGTCTCTAATTTAAATATCACTTGCGCGCCTTTTTTCGGTCGATACGGTGACCGCCGAGACGATTTGAGTCGTTAAAAGTTCATTTAAATATAGAACGCATTTGATTAGAGGCAATTAACGTTCAATTAAGCAACGAGTGGTTGTTCTCTTGTTTGTGTTACGACGCTGTATCAATTGTCGCGAGACGTTCCTGCCCGTAATGGTCCCTCCTCCTCCCGGGCCGTTCTCGTCGGATCGTCTTACAGGAAATTGTGCATAAAGGAGGTTACAGCCACTAATAAAACTACCACCATGTTTAATATGATTTAATTAACGATTAGTCGAAAGACCATTCTACCGGCCATGCGTACTCGACGTAATATTAAAACGTACAAAGTATAAACCTTTGTTAGGAATAATAATTATTTGAATTGTTAAATTCGATCTAGGTACCGCTTTAAATTTGCTGAAACCACTAACCCGAATTCGTATGCTTTGTTATACACTGGCCTGGTGCCGTTGGCCCCGTATGTTCCGAGATGAAAAAAGAATATTTTTAGCAGGATCTCGCGTACTCAACTGACAATAATTTTGAACGTGTAAATTGTACTGATTACATGCGTAAATAATAACCGCACACTGTTTTTGGTGTATTTTCAGAAAGTTCAGTGACCTGTCAATATTTCATTCAATTCAATTTTTCCTATAAATAAAGTTACATGTTTTATAATTATTAAATTATTTCGATTCATACCTAGGTACAGTTGAACAAACGGCAAATAAAAATTTGTTACATTTGATTGTAATCAGTAATACCGATACGAGAATAAGGTACCAACGACTTTAATAGAAATACTAAGGAGCAACAACAATATTTAAAGCTATTATGGCTGAATATTTATTTACAGCCATTGGAATGTCGCAAAACTTGAGGTGTACGCAGTGTATGAGTCTAAGATCGTGTCGTGGTCACCTTTGACGCGCCTGATGCATGTCTAAGTAACCCTCATGCCAGCTCTGATTACGTAGCCCGCTGTTGCACCGATGTTATCGCTAACAATACATGTTTGTGCAATTTCGAAACAAAACGCCGCCGGTGCGTACGCGACCTTATCTTGAGTCGTTGGCCTCTGTTCGCAATAAATCTCTGAATAGCTCGCTAATGTTTACACTTCAATATTCTTTAACTGTTGAATATTTCGGAAGTTCGTGTCATCTCGGCGAGTGTCTGGGATGATTAGTGTTAATAGAACTCTAATAGATGTGGTTGTGTCATAGAAATTAGTCACGAAAAAATAATGTATGAAAACTCAGTATTACACATACGTTTTAAAGAAAATGTTGGCCATATTACATAGTGGCTTGTCGCCATGTTAGCGAGTATGAAGCGTCGCTAACGTGGAACGAACAACGCAAACAGACGATACCGAACACACCGTGTGTGCGCCCAGTGGACACAATCACACGCTAATAAAAATATCACACATGGCCATCGCCGCATCGGAAATTTCTTACAGTTCAATAAGGCATATTACTCAAAATAGTATTCACTAAACACATGGGCGCCGGTTCGCCGCGCGGCGCACATGTAGATTGTGGCGTGATGTTCTAGCGGGCTAATGGGTACGTGTTATTATAATAAACGCCTGCAATCGCCCGTGAGGCGGTTCGCCTCTGATTGCCCTTAGTTTCGAACGCAACGACCGCGGCCGTTTGAAATCGACAGTGATTACAATTTTCCCTGGAGCTCTGTTGCGCGGGCGCAACGTCCGATGGAAAGCAACACTTAACCAATGTTTCGCTCTGATAACTCTCTAATTACGCTTCAGTCACCGTTTTCCTTCAACACTGACTTAACCCCTGTTCACGAACATTTCACCCGCGAACCGACCGCTGCGGCCGCACGCCTGTTCATTTGCTACACTTTCGTCTCTGACGGCCATATTGTTTCCGTGGACAGGAATATATTGTACACCATAAATTTCCAGTGTTGCTTACCGAAGTTTTCGGAGCGGAGAACGACGATTCTTTGTCATTAATATTAGCCTCATCCGAGCGTTCCTTTACGGCGAACCGTATTGCTTCACTTTAGTCTCTCTCTATACTTTAGTGAATATTGTGCTTTAAAAAGAATCAATTAACTCCCGAGTTCCCATACAGCCACAACCGTGGCTCGCAACATTTACTATCGCTCGGTACTTATTGCATTGCTCACTGAGAAAACAATGGATAATTTTGCAGCGCTAAAAGCGTTTGTGTGTATTTTTTTCGTCCCGGTCATGTGTAAACTACACATACATGATTGTATTAAAATGTGTTTCAAGTGATGGTATTACCAGAATGGTTGAGAGCGGAGTAACGAAAAGCTCAGCATAATAATTTGTCCGTTGTAATCCAAAACACAAATGTTTGCGTGTTTACGATCCCCGGACGAGGCAGAGGCGAATAGAATATACAATGACGTGTCATTCACATCGATTGAGGACGCATACAAGATGCGGTATCATACATTATGTATGGTGCCTATGTTCCGTGTCGCACTCTTATCCGACCTTCATACCTCTCATCCCGTCACTGCGCATAGCCGATACTCGTATACTAAAGTTTCAACGTGCTGCGCGTCTTATGTCACACGCAGACTGTAGCCTATAACAATTTAAAACATTGTAAAACGAGGCTTAAACTAATATCAGAAAATTCCACGCAAAAAGATCAGTCATTATAAGTTATGCTACGGATTTTAGTACATTTTTGCTAGATAAATCAAACCCCATTTGTGACCTTCTACATCGAAGATTGAGTATACTATTTACTTTTAGCGATAACCGTAGCAAAATAAGTCAAAAACTCATCACCAATCTTGGTACCATTCCATACAAGTAGTGTTCAAGTTAACTGCGTAAAGACGAACTTTACAATTCAGCAGCGGTCAGATGAACGTGTCCGCGGTGTGTGTAGGCGAACGCCGTGGAGGCGAGCGGAGCCGCGACGCTCGCCCAACAATAGTGCACGATCACCGAGACTGTGACTACTGCGTGCCCGTGTCAACTGCCTCTCACGTGAATACCACTATTGTTATGCTGATGGCTCCTAGTTCGATGTTAGACGTTCGAAGTTCGACGATCTGTAAAACAAAAGGAAGCACCGCATTTGCATCTTTTTTAGAAATTCCTTTAGATGTCGGACGTGTCATACAATATCGGTGGAACTGGGGATGTTTACCGAAATAAATAATTCACGACAGGATGCCGGACCGGCTCAGCGTCTGGCAATAGCCATTAAAATTCGACACACCCTTGGGATCTGACATTTCTATTTAGGGTTCAGTTAATTGGAAATATTAAACATTTTAACGTTAAAAACCATTTCTAAATAGTCCATGTTCTCGAGCAGGTAGATGACAAAACCAACCACCAGGAATCTTTTTTGTTAACTATAGCAGGTACACGACCCTTCTTACCAGATTGCCTTAATTTTTTGTGTAGAATAGGAAACTCAAAAATAAAGAAATAGTGTACTTACGTACACAACGACGTACAAAACAGTGTACGTACGTACAAATTGTAAGGGGCGAGATTGCTGTTTTACGTACATTTTTTACTCATTCGCACACGTGTTAAACATGTAGGTATTTTACGTTTAAATTACCAATAAAATATTCAAACAACGATTAACATGGATATGGATGTTGCGTGCATCACAATATTTTATAAAACTAAATTTTAGCGATCCTGATATTTTAGTAGATTTATTTTAATTGAAATCCCTGCTTTTGAACATTTTAATTTATTTATAATTTTATTTCTATTACAGAACCAAACTCGACCAGTGCAGACGATGAACGCCACTCTGAATAGTGCACTGGGTCCCGTGGGCACCGGCGCCGTGTCTACCGGCGTCGGCTGGGAGCAGCACCCGGTGCTGGCGAGAGCCGCGTCGGTGCCCGCCCACCGCGCGCTCGCCGGCCTGCTCGACCGGCTCGGACATCGCCGCCTCGAGCGCACTACTAGCGAGCCCGCCCCGCCGCCGCCCGCCACCAGCCGCTACAAGACCGAGCTGTGCCGACCGTTCGAGGAAGCGGGAGTATGCAAGTATGGCGACAAGTGCCAATTCGCTCACGGCGTCCGCGAACTTCGCAATCTCCAACGCCACCCCAAGTATAAGACGGAGCTCTGCCGTACATTCCATTCGGTCGGCTTCTGTCCATATGGACCTAGATGCCACTTCGTCCATAACGCCGAGGAGGCGAGACGCCGTGAACCTCCTTCCCCGGGAGGCTCGTTAGCATCACTCTCGTCTGGCGCCTCGATGGCGTCGTATATGAGCGACGGCTCTCGCTCGCCGCGCTCTCCGCACTCGCCGCTGGCTCCGCAGTCGCCGCTCGCGCCGCACTCGCCGCCCGCGATGTCGCCGCCCGCTCACGCCACTGCCTTCGCATTCCGCCGCACGCACTCACCAGACCCCGAAGAGGAGCGACTGCCCGTGTTTAACCGACTGTCGTCGGCGTTCGGCGACCTCGTCATCGCCTAGTCGTAAGTCAACAAACCGAGCGTAGCGTATAAGGATCGTCTGTCACCTTAGTGCCTACTCGACGTCTTCCAGTCCGCGCCCGAGTGCGTCCCGCTCGCCGCGCCCCGCGCCCGCACACCCGCTCAACGAATGATCTCCAGTTTGCCGATGTTCTTTAACTACTTTGCCCTGTAATATTGTAAAGTTAGTGTACACTGGCGTCTCGAAAGTTTGCGGTGTGAATATAATGGTATGCATCTTTTAGTTATTCGGCACGCACTTGTATATGGCACCTTATATTATTAGATATTTATTGTGTAGCTCGCGGAAGTCTCCCTGATGCGATCCTCCGCCGAGCGGTGTCTGTGTAAAGCTAGATTATAGAAACATTTTATTTATTTCGTACTGCCTACCCGCGCTCGGTACCGTACCGCGAGACGGCGCTCGTGATCTATATTTAAGGATTTAAGGTAATAATTTATTATTTATTTCGAGTCTCTTTAACTGTAATAATTATTTTATAACTGCGATGCCGCACCGCATACGGACGAGGCACGCGTCGACGGGACGTGGCTCGTTGCTGATCAACCCCACACCGACTGATTCTGTTCCCACGTGATCAATCCAGCACTACCGGAGACGATGAGTGGAGTCAGTCGTTGCCGACCTCGGGAGCTCCGCAGAATGCATTCTCCCGAAACCTATTCGCCTCAGTAACGCGACAGCCGAGTTTTCTTTGTTCCGGTGTCTCTGGCTGGCACACTAGCACAGCTAGCCGCTATATCAATCACGCGCTGCTCGGCCGAGGCGGTCCTGCCGCGCGCCGCCGCGAGCGGTTCGTCTGCGAGGATTTTTCCTTTTTGCGGCGAGCGAGGAGGGCGAGCGAGCTAAAACCTGTTTGAAGTTTTGGTGATTGTTTTTTTCATCCTCGCGCCCGCACTCTCGAGTCCCTCTCGCTTCGGCGCACGACGAAATCGCATCCGAACGTACGCAAAAAATGACAGAAATCGGAGAATGCGCCTGCCGAACTCCCGAGATATCGTACGGATATGTATATGTATAAAGATGTAAGCTACTACATGAATAGTATATAAATAAAAGATATAGGAGGCGGGCGCGCGCGCGGCGCTCCCCCCCCCCCGCGCTTCCACCCGCCGCCGCGCGCCCCGCACCCGCAGCGAGTGCCTTTTACTTTATAACAGAATAAATCGATTATAATATTTAATTTTTAGTTGACCAAGATAGATTGAATGTTTATTTATTGTCTTCTTTTGAATAAAATATTCAAATTGGCACAGTTATTACTTTTGTACTTTGACAGAACTAAGTGATTAGTTTCGAAATAGGATAGTTTTTTTTTTCTTTGAATTTAAAGTGTGATATTTTATAATATTTATATAACAAAGTTTAAAGTTTTAATTAAGGGACCAATGTAAGTGATTAGGAGAAATTCTGATAGAACCGACCGCGTACATTCGACAACGTCACGTATTGTACGTGCTGCCTATCCTCACTGGCCGGCGGTTGATATTTTTGATACTGACACATCTATGATTTTGTACTGTCAATAAAGTTGCATTTTGACCATAGTTGGTTCTGTGTTTGATTGTTGTCCGTAGCTAGGCCGCAGACGGGCTGAGGTGTCCTCAGTGTTTTCTCAGTTTAGTGATTAGTTTCGGATTTCTCCATCTCAGGCGAGTCGCTGCATGGTGATCACTAAAAATAATATTTTGTACCTAATGATAAGTTTAGTTGTAAGCGTTTTCATAAAGTTCGCAAATATTATTTATTATCAGTTCATTACGAATTATAAACCATTAAAACTGATTTATTTAATTTCTTTTTGTATTTAAAACGAACATTGAAGAAGTACGTTACTTGTAACTTAATGTTTAGTTATATAATATCATGAGTCATTTAATATAACAGGCATTAGTTTAAAGCTCTAGTACCTACGTGAGTTGTAATTAAGTATTTAATTTTTTTTATTTAATTCCAATATTAAGTTAATCTTCCAATAAAAATGACTACTCTATTTTCTTACGGACAAAACAAATTAAGGTTAAAAGCTTGTTTATGACATTTTTCTTTAAGTTTCTTTATTTCCATCTGCATTTTTATTGAATTATAGTCAAAATATGTTATAAACCTTTTTTATTTTTGTTTTTCTTACCCCTGCCGTGTCTTCCTTCATCCCTGTCCAATAGCCCGCATGTTAGTCGTAGTTTTTGTGTTTTATTATTTTTTCATACATAGTTATCAGCAGCTTTTAGCACTAATTATACTCGATGAGGTCAAACTGTGACTATTAACAGTCAATCAATTTGTCAGGCAACGATAGCGTAATGGTTACGAATTCAGCCTCGTGAATGCAGCGGTCCAGAGCGCTAATCCATGATGTGCATCTCTACAGAAATGTGCGTTTTAATTACATATCTATGAGATTAGGTTAAAGATGTAATTTTGAAGAAAAACGTAAGGAAACTTAAAAAGAAGCAATTAAAAAAAGGCCAAACTGAAAGCTATAAATGTCAACGGAAATAGTAGAAATTCGATTTAAGTATAAAGTATATTCTAGAATATAAATAGGTGATGGTTTAAAAAGAAGCAATAATTTAAAAGAAAATTATGTTCTGCAAAAGTATGAAAAGAGAACTCCGCTGTGAGGTGTACATAAAAGGGTTGCATTCATTGATAACGCGTACAATAAAACAGAACAAAGAACACTGAGCTGTTGTTGGTTCACAAACGTTTAATCATTTTTTAAATATGTGTATGACAAAGATAAGGTGATACAAAAGGCGAAGATCTTTCCTGTTTTTGTTTTATCTGATGATTTAAGAATACTTCATGACATATAAATATTTCTTCTGTAATTTGAAATAGGAATATGAAAATAGAGAACTGAATAAGTTCTGAAGAATTAGGTCCTTACATATGAAATTAGCGGTTTATACGGAGAAAATGAAACGGAATAAAAATTAGGAAATAGTACATTTTAATCAATCGAAATAGATATTAGGTACCATTACTATCTAAGCACTTACGCCATATCACAGGTAGTTCATTGATTCCTTTGCTGGAAAAATCAAAATTCCCTCGGTTCTGTGACGGTTGAGTAATGTTAGAGTAATCATTGATCCTTCGAGCTGTTTCAGCAGCGTTGGTGTCGCCTTTGAACTCATATTGGTAAATAACGCGATATTTCAAGTTTCCCATCTTGTAAACAGCATAAAGTCAAAGAAAAATTAAATGGTGGAAAAACAAATGAAGTGCGAAATTCGAAACAGAAATTCACCAGCCTAAATTTAAAATTTATTTGAATTTGGAATTCCCAACCAAATCCTACATATTTGGGGTGAAAGTGGTCAGTTCATCAAAAACGCTAATTTCATGTGTAAGGACCTAATAATAAAACGTTGACGAAAAAAATATCTTCACAATTTACATACCTAGGCAAAGGAGAGTTCAGAGGAAATTAGCTTATATTCAAATCCATATTACATAATATACTTAATATATTAACGTAATAAAATATAATATTAAAACAAAATCGTTAGAAATATTTCTAGTCGTGGTGCCAAGTCTTGAATTACCTAAGCCCAGATGTAAACATAGGTAACTGGCGAAACGTGGGAGGATACTACACTTCTCTGCCTACCCCACCGGGGATTATAGAGGTTATGTTACGTTTTTTACTTTAAAGATGTTTCCGATAAACCAGTTATGTTATTAACTACAAGTTCACAAACGCTGTGTTTCATTCAATGGCAACTAATGCAAAGCATGGATGAAACCAATTTTTTGTATGTTAAATTATGCTGTTAATTAATTGAACCAAGAAATCCCGTTTTACCGAGAAACTGGTTAAGTATTTAGATATATATTATATACGCAACACAATATTATATATAGGTACAATACAAGAATTACTAGACAGACAGATCTACCTAGTTCCGGTTGAATTCTGAATTTTCAAGTAATATTTCCTCATTTATTCTAGTTTTAGCTGATACCAGCGCACAACAGCGTAGGTATAAACCATTTTAATGGCCGTTATGTACATGGTTAAATTTATATACTGATAAGTAAATATTGCAAATTTTTCTAAATTATGTACATTTTGCATACCTGTACAACTCGAAATTCATTATCAACATATTTATTGTTCAACTGTTGGAAACAGGTATGTTTTCATAATAAAAGGTCGGAGGCCAGTCTCCTATCCTGATGAATAAGGGTTAAAACGTTTCACACGCCTAAAAAACATTACAGAAATGTCTAGTGCTGGAGGCTTCTAGAACATGTTTTCTTTTACTTCCAAACTCGAAATATACAAATAAAGGATTATTCTACTGAGAATTGACCACCACATCTGACATCTGACAACGTACGAGTAACTGACCAAACAACCTGCTGCTGCTTGAACTGCTCGACGGTGAAGCGCCTGGCACACACCTGGCAGGTAGGTATTGGAACTTACTTGCTGTAGAAGTTTCTAATCTGTACACAAAATGACACTCAAACTGCAACTCTGCTATGCTAATGAAATACATAAAATATATACGTATACATAAATAATAAAAATACATCAACGTCTAGCAGCAGACCATCAGTGGGCTGGAATGATGATGAAAGGCGCTCATTCTTTGATTAGGATAGTTCTGCATAAGCATTTGTAAACTAGTATCAATACGGTATTTCTCAAATCTAGCAAAGTATTATCAGTGACCCATCAAAACTAGGACATCAGTTCTGTTAAAAATAAGATACAGATGTCTACCTAGTGCAATGAAATTTAAAATCCAAGTCCAAGCTGAGTTGGTATATTTATACAATTATAGAACGAAATCAAAATCTTGTGATGAGAATGAAACTTGTAAGCAAGTTATAGAAATAGTTACTTACTTTTTATTACTTTTGTCTGTAAAACAGTAATACAGGTGTAAAACGAGACGCGAAAGAAATGAGGGGCTCTGTCACTCTCTATTATGACGTACAAAAACTTTGGTAGTTGAAATGAAAAGTTAATGTTACGAAACTTATTTTACAAAATGTAACATCATGCTTGTAATCCCCGAAACGGTAGGCAGAAGAGTACAGTACCACGTTTCACCAATTACGTTTAAGTCCGATGGAATAGATGGTGAGCCTATTTTAAAATGGGAAACAAGCAGTCGTAAGTGGCCACTACCGCCTATAGACAGGCAATCGGTTCTGAACAGAACTGTTAATATCAGTTAAAATTATTATTAACAAAAATGTTCTTTTGTACACACGTTGGTATGCATAAACTGAATAAAACTATGTAAATATTTTAGTATAATTAGATCAGTATACATGTTTTAGTATGAGCATATGAATAATAACTAGCATTTGAATTTGTCCTGAGCGAAAGTGGGGTCGGTGAGAAGCGCGATTCTAGGTACTCGCACAGACAAAGACAATCGTCTATAGCATATATAGAAATAAACAGAGGTAAATAAAAGGCAGAGATTAATAAAAGGCAATAAACATAGAGACAATATCTACATTTCCCCTGTTATTTGTTAAACCAAATAATTATAAAAAATATGCCATAATTGCTTCTATATAGTGAATGGCTTAATAAATATGAGTTTAAACAATATATTTACCTATGTCATCACGAGTTTGTTACAAAAGTTACGAGGTTACCAAAACTTGAATTTAATTTTATCCGAATATTTTTGAATAACTTAAACAATAGCAAAGCATAACAAATAAAACATTACTGTGTGAAGTGAAATAATTATAACTAAAGAGGTTTCGTTATATGTATCTATCGGTCAGGCTCCCTCGGGAGGGTAATATCAAACTGCCGTACGACATGCAAGACACCATGTCATAAGGCTAGTGATTTAAAATTTACAGTTTTGTAATATTATTTGTACACTACAGTTTCATTTTAGAAATCGAGACGGCGGCACCCTTAATATTGTAAGCATGTGTGGGCCGCGAAAACAGGATTATTTAAAATGCCTCATAATATAGATTTCAGAGACTTGCCTACATTTCGCTCACAAGTTTATGAGAATTATGTTAAACTACAGTTGCCCTGTACAAATAGGTATCAGGAAATATATCAGCTTATATCTAATTTACACCGGATAGGTTTTTGCTGGCATTATTTGATAATTTCGAACGTTGTGTACTTGCATTAATTACGAATGTATGAAACGTAAAAAGTATAGGTATTGAAGAAAATATATGGTGACTTAATTACGAATTCAATATTTGTTTCTTGTAATTCTATTAAATATAACAATTCAAATCACTTCGCTCTAGGCCAAGCCATTATTTATATTTGAAAACTTCAAAATTTTCATAGAATTAATTAATATTCATTCTACCGACAGGCATTGCTACTGCATTATTACTCTCGAAATAGAAACAAAAAACAATATTTAACTATTATCCTTTCTACGCAATTTCCTAAACAACATTATAGACACCATCGCTGAATCGGAAAATTTTCATTTAAAAATAAATAAAAAGCTACAGGTTACGTATTCCGACAATAAAATTTTCCAACTAAAGTATCGTAAATTCAGTTGGCATCAAATTCTGTTCCTAGAGCTGAGTCGGCAGCTCTGGTAACCCAACACCCAGATAAGGTTGGCCTTGACAAGCTATTCGACACTTCCAAAACGCACTATCGCTAACTTTATCAACTTAAAACTTGTTAACATAACAATAGGGTCTAGAATGCAGCTACTGAACCATTACAAATGTGTATACAAACGAAGCGGATGTCATAATCTGAAGCTCGGCGAACTAAAAAACGAACACGCTTAATAAAAGTTCATATTTAGTAGTTAATCACATGTTAATATATGTATATTGAAAATGCCAGTCACTGTTATAAACATTTATTCTGATTCTAGTCAGTGTTTATCTGAACAAATCATACAAAATTAAAACGCCTTGAATAATTTTAGAAACATATTTTTTGGCAAGCCGTGTTTCAGAAACTTAATTAAATATTGCATTTAGACAGTCAGGGTTTAGACTTTAGACGTTCTTGCAGATTGGAAACTATGTATCCATCATCATCAACACTTTTATCGTTCAACTGTTGGAATACTACTCTTAGAGTGGATAAGGGTGAAGAGTGAAGGTTGTAATCTATCATGCTAACCGAGTATGGGTTGCCTGACTAAACACGGCTTTGGAAACATTATTAAGAACTCTATGGTGTGCAGGTTCCGTCACAGCCATCTCTTTTTTGTCCAATTTGCGACGTTATGGTCTATTCCTGACTATCGACTGAGCAAATTTTTCATTTTCCCTTTCAAAAAATCGCATCTATAAAAAATTTACTTCAAAATCATTCTTTAAGAAGTTCCCAGTTATTAATAAAAATATCATTAAATTTTGCATAACACGTCAATGTGCTTAACAATTTTCAAACAAAAATGTAATACATATTCTTGTTATCTGAAGGGAGTATAATAAACAATTTGAATGATTAAAAAAACCGAAATCTATGTGTAGAATTAAAACGAGTGTACATATGTCGGGTCGCAGCCGAGCCTCGAGTTGTTGTGTATCGTGTATCAGTTCACAGTCGACACATATCAAGTCTTAGAAAGTAAATACGAGCCACACTGTTAGTTCACTGATAATAATAATTGCTGCTGGGTGTATGTGATAAGGGTGTCCATTATCTAATATTTGTACAGCTAACAGTGATTAGATAACGAGCAAGATGCATGCAGTCATGAAGTTACTAAACCATTTACCACGGCCAAGATTAGAGGAGGCATACGTATACCGTTCAGATACTAACAATAAACGTATTATATGGTACAAAAATCTATTTTTGTACCGGAAATATTGTTTAAATATAAGCTTATTGGTTTTTATTATTATAATTTTACATAATTTATACTAACTTTCCCTGGTGTGTGGACAGTCTTATAACGATTACCGACACATGAAACTTTATGTGTAAACTAATTATATTATACTGTATGTATAACTGTATACATTCTACACAGATTGACAGTACGGAAATTACTTAACATTACATAAGACAGAAGGAAACATCTTTCTAATTATTATTTGTTACTTGTTCCAGTAACTACTAGTCTCACTAGTTAAACTGACTGTTAAGTGGTGGGTTGAGGTTCGATTCCCACTCAAAAAAATACTTGTATGGAAAGCACACGTATTTCTACCAATCGGGTGTGAAAAAAGGTGTCTACATAGAAATACATTCATACGAATTTATGAAGCTTTTCAGACGTCTGGTTACCATTGCACAGATTCTCCTCAACCCTATTTTGGGACAGATTACGTGTGGAGAAATCCCCTAAATTATTTATTTGTTATTCAACAAAGCGAGTTACATATCCACGCGACGTTTATGACTTATTTTATACGTGCATGGATTTAACTGTAAGTTTATATTGGCGTAAACAGATATAAGAAGGTGAAGTGAAACTGACGGTCATATAAATACTCACTTCCTATCCAGCTAAAGTAATATTTGGAAAGTCACGAGTTTCAAGGGTAGTAAAAAGGAAATCTCAAGATTTGCATTCCGCATCGTCGCGACCACTCGTTCCGTGTTTATTTATGGGATTACGCGAAGGGCAATCGATAAGGCATTTTTTGCCGACACTTACAGTTAAGCGTTTATATTTGCTTTGGGCTGCGTACTAGGAAACGCCAAATGTTCTTTCCAGGACTAAGTTTGCACACCTCTATATGGCTCTTTCATAAACAAAATTATGAGATTGACATTTTAATAGTATTGTATTTGTGAAATTTTAATGTTTTAAATGTAACTATGTCTACCCTTCAGACAGATCTAATGGTATGGTTTATGTTATGTTTATATAATAAAATTTTTTTTTAACGTATTTGCAACTCTCAATATTACGATTATTGTAATATTGAGAGTTGCAAATACGCAAAAAATTTTTTTTCTTGTCTTAACACCCGTCACAACTTTATCGAACAAAGGTGATCATCAGGAGTTATTATACGCTTTATATTAGCTTCGGTCGTATGTATGTATGTATGTATGTATGTATGTAACGGAATCTTTGAGCTCAATTTTCACCGGTTTCTAGAAATCTGATCAAT
>DWME01001267.1:0-25799 GCA_018244795.1 Parelbella ahira ahira
GCAGACTATGGCCTTAACCCTCTCAATATGAGAGGAGACCCATATTCCAACAGTGGAATGACAAATGTTTCGATTATTATTTATTATTATTTACATTGATATTCAAAATTTCATAAACCTGAACATTACATAACATCACGCCCATAATTCCCGAAGAGGTAGGCAGAGGAGTGTAGTACACTTCCACGTTTCACCAGTTACGTTAACGTTCCATTATGGAATAGGTGATGAGTGTCATACATCGGGCACAGATACAGACTCCGAGCTGCTACTAGAAATTTCAAGACTGATAAATCCAATAATAGGTGCCTGATCTGGAGATTGAACCCAGGACCTCTCCATCGGTAGCCGCGCTTGTAATTAACAGTGGCATAGTGGCAATAGAATTTTTTTTTTTTTTTATGAATCTCTTAATAATTTATGTTCACGAAGTAAAATCTTTCGAATTTGAATTTGAATTTTCACATTGAAGACAAATTCCTATAAATAAACAGAATTCACTAATTTGTTCGTTCTTCCTATTTCAAAAAATATTTTTATTGGCGAATATACGATTCGTTTGAAAAGTGCTCCCCTTCGTGTTTACAAACTTCGTTACCGTTACATGAGGAGACATGAACTAACCATTTGGCAGCAGTGGCGCCCCCCGGGCACAGCTGGCACCAGTCATACTGGCGGACTTGTTGCTGCTGCCAACACGTGAAGCTCGGTCTTTACTTAAACGATCAGAAACACTGACATCTAATTCTTTTTATAATGAGTCTTACAGTTTAGCTTACGTTAACTTACGTATAATCTTAGGTTAATAATAATATTGATATTGTTTTTATTGTGCTGACGCTACTTCTCCTATAATCAACCGCCAGTACGCCAATGAAGGAGGAACCATTGTTCCGTCGTTGAATGAAAAGTTCTATTTGACTAGACGCGGGTGTTTTTTGTGTTTTTAAAGTAATTTCAGCAGATGGCCCCATTTGTTCGATCAGTCTTTCTTTAAAAATATGTAGAGGTCTTTTATTTCTATGAGGCGTTAAATTATTTTCTTCATCCGTATATTAACTCGGAGGAGGAAGTTAGGTCCTTTATCGAAAATGTATTTTACAAACGAGTCGCGCCGGAGCGCGGAATATGACAGCCAGTTGTGGTTTTTGAAGCGTTACATATACCTAACGTTAGGTTTTAAAAGTATGTAATGCAGTACCTACCGTTAAATATGTTCTTAATCAGATTACCATTTTATTTAGAAAGGGACGTCGATAGTAAACATTTTAATTAAATAGTGTGTTGGTGTTGATTCTGTGTGTTTATTTCAATGAGAATTGTTTGTCCGGAAACACACAGTTACGCAGTCCTCTACCTCTGACGGAACATATCGATATGCTGTGAGTAGCCCCAGACAAGATGGCGCTCTGGACTGGGGGTGGAGTTCAGATACAGTTATTCGCAGGCTGCAGTGACTATTTGGTTTTGGCTAGGTCCCAATATATCACGAGCTATTCATATTTCCATGGTCTCAGAACTGTGTGTCAGCTCGGTGAGGAGCCTCCGAGTGGCACGTATGTAGGATACCTATTTATTACTTCCCTCAAGTGTCTCCGCGCGAGCGCGCGGCCGGCCCTGGGCCGTCCCGCTGGCGCTGCTCCGCGACCTCGTTCGCTGCATGATTCATTCACTAGCATGAGAACACCGGTGTAAACATTTCTCAAATATTTTCTTATTCTCTTTACAGTTTTGTCTAATGCCAAAAGATTGTGGTGATTTAAATTTAACGTTTCGTTACTCGAGCGCTCGACGAATCTTTATCGAGCGAATAATTAATATACGTTTTCGGTTCTGATTCTCCGCTAACCGTGGGAAAGGCGGCTTGTTTATTTTTATTGCTTTCGGTAATTTTATAAGCGAGTGTTTTGCAAATCGCGGATTCGGTTGACGGAGCCATCGGTTTTGCGCTTTAAGAACGAGTTATGACGAAAAAAAAAATTAGTTTTGGAATAGCTCTCGGAAACTAGGACATGACAATTAAAGGTTCATCCTCCCAAATTTCATTAATACGGTTAGCCAGATTTGAAAAATTTATTTACGTTTCGATTCCTCAAAGATGTTTAACGTAAGTAAATGTGATATAATTTATCAAATCATGGAATGGAAATATTTTCTCATATACACGTACGTATTTTAAATGTGAGCGTAAACCTCATTCATAACTACATTACGTATATTAGTTAAAATTGAATACGTTAAATGTTGTTTCGATACCGCTCAACTATTGACTAGTCTAGCCAACACATTAACGTTTAATATTGATACAAGTATTCATTAATAGCTTTAAAACTTGCTTCCTTTATTATATTCCGCACCATGCAACAATATTAATAACAGTTATAAAGTTCAATGGATTCAGTGTTGGCTACTAGTAAAGAAGTCATTATGTCTGATTACGATAGTTACGGAGCGCAGTTTAAAGCAAATTTGTATATAATAAGTACAGAGTTAAACGCGAAACATTTTGCAGTCTACAATTTGCGCCCTACACAAATCATATCTCAAATTTCTTAATAGTAAGTAATTCGACTACTCATAATCAAAACTACTACCTTCGCTTCGGCCTGACGTTTATCATTAATATAGCGGCCAGTTTATACGTCGGCCAGGTGGTCTGCCGGCGCTGACGCACCTCGAAGGCTGCCCAAAGACGCCAGCAATAGGTGGGACAAATTGGAAAACGAGTGCGGACGCGTTACGACGTTCTGTCCGCGGAACACAATGCGTCGATAAAACCTGCTCGTTCTGCACCTCGTGCTCGTCGAGCAGCGGGAATCATAAAGTAAAATCTGCAAATACTCGCCCCTGGATCCTCAAGTGTACCTATTTGTGATATTATCGACAAATTTATTAACGCATATAATGTTGCTTTCTTTGGAGGCGAGCTTAGCAGTTGACAAGTAAAAGAAGCTGCTAGCATAAATGCAGACAGAAACAGTTACATCTTCGTAATGAGCGCAACAATATATTTATAAGAATTGTTTAATACATGTAGACACGGACTCCGTTATGTTTTTTGCCTTTGCATTAAGATACGCGTACTTAAAGAAATATTTCTCAATTTTTTCTGCGTATGTTTCATGCCAGGGAGGTGCATGAGGTGCATGATCGCGCAGCAGTGGCTAGCGTCCAAGCCTGTAGAAATGATAAATACAAAAAATTCATACATTCACCATATCTGAGACAACGTTGTGGAGCAAGTTAGTCAACGTAAAATATTTTTTTGTCAGGCCATTTACACGTGGCAGACGATAACATTGGGGACAAACTTTGCCGATACATGCAAGTAGGTACGTATCGTCTGTTGAACGATTTCCATCAAGGCGTACGACGTCCTGCGCTGCGACCAGTCCGCGCGCGTGACAGCCTCGCGCAGTGTAATGATGTAATTGGCGGTAATGCGCTGTCGCCGCGCGCCGTGTGAATCCTTAACGGTACATTACGTTTTGCTTAACTTAACAGATTGTATGTACTAAAAGCGCCTTGCCCTGACCTTTTCCCCTGCCCCGTAATGATATACATTTTGTGCTATTTCACTCTAAGAGAGGCTAACTGCCATTCTTAAGCGAGTGCTCAGTGTTTATGTTTACCTATGTTTCGTATGTAACGCACGTTTATTTTGTAATGTAAGATACTGTACATTGACGTTTTTTGTTTCAGTTAGCTATATTTTAATACCCTAATAAAATAATTATCGCAATGAAAATCAAATTTTGTATTTCAGAGTAAATGTTACCTCACCGAGAAACACGGGACAAGGCGTCATTTTTTCAGCATTTATCATAGTAACCTTAACAACGGTAAAGTTTTAATGTAGGAAAATTATTGATGTGGATAACTTTTAAGCGCTACGATAAACTGGTAAATTCATAAACTGGTTGTATATGCGAGAAAATATTTCGTATATCAAATATAGTATTTGCTTGCTGCCATGAGTTACAAAAGAACGATCTTGTGTCAAACCGTCCGATCGTCGCACGGAACCCCAAAGCGAGTTCTGAGGCGCCGACGTCTGTATCATATCTCATAATCGGGAAGTGGGATAATAATAAGGGGCGATTGTCCCAAAGTGTGGTGTGACTTGCACATTCGCGGCGACGACACGAGGGTTAATACGTTTAATGACGGCGGCCATTACGGGCGGTTAGGCGGCGGCGCGCAACGAGCCCGGCGAACGCATTCGTTCTGCTGCGTTAAGCCGACTTTCCTATCAATATTAGCTGATTAAGCCTTTAGTGGGTGTCATTTGGCTATTGCTAGGACGAACTTCGTAAACAATATGAGAAGGCAACTCAACGCGAACAACATGCCTGCTCAATAGGCAGAAACGAAGCGCTTGCAGTGCGACGCGACTGGGGATGGAGGTATATTGTAACCATTCCGCGTCTCGGAGCCGTGTTGTCATGTTGGAGCCCTATAAGCCTCTTAAAAATCTTCAACATGTCGCTTGTAGCCTTTAACTGAACGCTTTTTGGCGGATTACAAAAGATAAGCTTATCCTATCTCGTCGGTCGAATAGTTGCAAGCGTGATCGCTAATCGAGCGGTCCTGTACCTACTACTAGGTTTTTTAAAATTGAAATTCCTCTTAATAACTCGGAGTTTGAATTGTGCCCGGTGTATGGCAATAAGATCACCATCTAATTCATAACAGGACGTATACAGTAATTGGTAAAACATAGGAGTGTACTACACTCCAATGCTTACTTCTTCGCGTATTACAGGCGTAATGTTACGTTTTTAAATATATGTTATTTTTTGCTACATATCAATTATGACCAATAGATAACCTCCTAAAAGATCGCTACTCCCTCACAAAATTCCAGTGGAAACTGCGAACTAATGTAACAAATGGTTATCAGCGCGACGAATTAATCAATTATCACCAGTAATTTCTATTGTTATTTTTATTTAGAACTATATGGCTTATACATGCTTTGTTACAGGTTCACTTGTGTGTACCTATGTATCAATGTGACGGACTCTTTGAATCACATTTTCGCTAACTTCTAGATCTCCAAATCGTTTTAAACTCTGCATACGCATTTAAAAGAGAGGGAATAAAATATTTTCATACTTAAAACATAACTTTCTCTGTAATTTCTATAATAAAATGTTTAAGTTTTTATTAGATATAATACTTAGATGACATTGTAAACATTCTTTATCCAGTTACTACTTCAATGTAGTTTAGTCCTAGTGTCACAGATGTCGCTGATCTACTAAATAATAAGTTAATTGAGAAATAAAAATAGCCTTAATATAACAAAAAGCGTGTGGTCGCAAAGTTAGTCTTCCGAATTAAAGGGTATTCTCTCGCTCTTACACATGCATATTCTAACATTATTTTCGGTTTCGGGTCTCCCATGAAATACGTACGTTACACATTATAGAGGGAAAGGAGGTCGTCCTTGTGTAACTAGTGGTGGGGAGGGGTCCTAAATTTAGGGACGTCACGTTTGAAAATATGACATAAGTCAGTATTAAAATGCGATATTTAAAAATCATACCTATTAATTGATAACATAAAAATCTTTCGGAAGTGCTGTTTTTAAGTAAAAATTTCTAGGCGATAAATTGCAAAATATGTAAGTGATTTCTCCCAACGAGGGGGCGGTTTCAAAAATGTGACCAGCGGATTCCAGGTCAGAGGGGGGATCGTTAATTTCGTGTGTCGTGCGACGTGTTTCTTGTGATTGTTTTTAAACAATAATTTATTAAAAAATGGTTAAGTATAAAATATTCTTATACTCGTACTTACACCTATGGTTACTACAGCATTGAGACAAAATCGAGAGCAAGTGTCATGTTCCTGCTCGTTTATTTCTGCGCGCTACATACGAGTAGGATCCGTTTTCGCTGTCCATGTCGCCACTGTGTCCGGATGATGGATGGGCGCCACTTCGGCCGATTACCGCTACATGGAGCACTCGCACTGCGATTAGTTTTCATCACACTGAGGTTCTCGACGTGCGGCATATCTCGTTACGAATTTTTGAGGGAAAGTAACTTATACCTTCATTAACATACTTACGATCTCAGCAATTAATTAAGTCGCGCTGGTGGCTTCAGTCACTACGCAGCGATATTTCATGAAACTGACAAATGCGTCCGCTCCATCACATCGGATAAAATATTATTAAAACAAACAAATGAACAAAAAAGATATCTTTTCGAATGAGCCGAAATCAATGTGCGAGCTTCGGTCCGCGGGGGCCATTTCCAAACGGACTATCTCATTCGGCGACACCGAAGCAACCTGGCCCTTGCGCGGCTCATGTTAGGGCTTGAAATGTGTTCGGTCACCGGAAGACAATAAGTAGGAGAGGTCGATCGGTTCCGTAGCAGTAATTTAATGTAACAGTTAATATGACAGCGGGCATGAGCGTGCCAGCGGGTCGCCCGTGTATTATATTTATGCACTCACACCTGGAGGTCTACTTCGAGTGTTTTATTTCGAATCGTTGTCTTGCTATCGTAGAGCTCTCGTATTTATGTTGCGGCCGATAAATACGGGCTATTAATTACTGATTGTGTTACAGTTCTGTTAATTCATCATGATTAATGCCAATCCTTCGGCCGCTCGGGCGCGAGGGTTCGCCTCCTTTGTCGACGCCTTTGTTTGCGGCTTCCAATTATACAGCCTATCAAAATAGTCGTAGGAGTTCGCGGATTATGTAACTTCGTAATTAATCTATCAACCGTTGTGAGAATATAAAATATTGGCTCGGAAGATAGCCAATTTCATGAGCTTTTTGTTTTACAAATGTGACAGCTAATGCTTCATAAGCAACGTATTTAAACTCGGTTGTAAAGGCATTTTTAACTACGTCGATTAACACTGAAGTTTGTTATATTTCGTTGTGTCTTACCTTGGCTTTTGCCAGTAATATGCAAATGTATTATTTAATTCTTATTGTATCTTTCGCATGTACATAAAAGTAAACTATTTGCTTAAATAGTGCAGATATTTCGAAATGTCCGTGAAACATCTTACACAAAAAGAGTACATCGGCTGAGGATTGAGCGCAGTGAAAAGCTTGGATAATTGTTTATCTTCGGACGAATTGGTCGATTCGCGTCTTCAGGGATCAGGTGTTAATATCCATGGGAAATCGTGACCAAGTCTTATGGCTTGTTTTCCCAACACTTATACTTTCATCTACAACACCGAAGCATTAACAGAACATAACAAATCAAAATCTTGATAAATTGGATTTCGAAGTGGATGAAAAACTGTGTTACTTATTGTTTGTCAAATGCTTTAGTAGACTGCCTCGTTGAACGAGTTAGTTGCAGGTACGACTATCGTTCGAGAAGTTTTGGCTTCGCTTCCCGAGTCGTGTACTTTTGGATTTTTCTGTCTTGCAATTTCTAGCAGTGACATGTAGTTTGGATTTGTGCCCGGTGTACAACAATAGGATTACCATCTGTTCCACCTGTTCCTGTGGAAAGTAAACGTTGTTACGGTTAAACGTGGGAGTGTACTACACTCTTCTGCCTATCTCATCGAAGATTACAGGCGTAGTGTTCCGTTTAGTTTCGGTAGAGACAACTAGTTTAGCACCAGGTAAAGAAACAGGCAGAGGTGTCTAGGGGTCACAACAAAAGTCTCTTGTTTTAAACTTAACATAATAGATGGACGATTACAGCATTTTCATAATGTTAGTTAATATAATGTACTAAATAAGAGAAAGGTTTTGTTAACGAAGAGCGATTTGGAAAAATAATACAAAAACATGAGGACATGCGCATAAACTTGGAGTGTCCAAACTGAAAGGAAATACTTACATGTTAAAAACTGATTTTTATAGTTAGCCCAGGGCTTGTTCGCAGAAGGTGACGTACAGCTTTTGAATGTCTTTGGGGCATCTGTAATGTTTCCCTGTGAATGGAGGAAGTTCATGGAACGCGTCTGTGTCAGCGAGCGCGTGCAGTTTGCGGTGAAATGTGACCCGATTGATGTCTTTGTTCGCCTTCGAGAATATTGTACGGGCCGCCGACGGCTGCTGACTAAGTTTCGTGGCTAAATGTGAGGCGTAAGTTATGTTTACATTGTTCGGTGAGAGGTCCGAAGCACGGCTCTCAATAGGAAATATCGCGGAATCGCTGAGTTTCCTACGATGTCGCTTTCATGCTCTCCTTTTTCCATTTTGTGTTAACAACTTGAAATTAAATAAATAATGCTGCTAAGATATTTTTTTAAATTATGTAATACATTCACAAATGCATAAAATAAACGGTTCAATATCGTTCTAGTTTTTTGATAATTGTTCCTTCCGTATATTTTTTTGATCATTCAAGTAAATTGTAGTAAAACACCCTACATATTACCCTAATAAACCCATGATATAGGTATTTAAGAGCCATTCATTAATTACGTAACGTTTTATTATTTTGAAAAACGAACTGGACCCTTACATAAAAATAGGGGAGGGGGTTTGAAAAATCTTAGGTATCCGTACATGGGGAAGGGGGGTTCAAAAATAGCCACGTACGTAATACGTAATAAATGAATGGCCCTGTACCAGCGAACATTGCCCCATACTCCGCTGGCAACGAACCGAATAAAGTGCGCCGCGCTCACTAAGTACACCGCCATGCGCGCTCACCGCCCTTCTTGCGATTCGGCATAATGATATGCGAAATTGTCTTCAATTAGTGCTATTATTGTACCATTAACTACTAAACGTTTCGAATTAAAGATTTCATGATTGACGGAACGGAACTTTTGACATGGCACTGTAAATATCAGAGTCATTGACAACACCATAATTTGTCGAGGGACATTTCTCTCGAGGTCGTTCAAGACGTAAATTTTTAGTGACAATTTACAAGGTTGTAAATTTTCATTAAATAAACAACCGGCCGGGTTAAACATACGAGTAATTTGACATAATTTTTGGCTACTCCATGTTCATCTTTACATCGGCCTGTTGGAAAATATCGAGGTCGCTCAGAATGGCATTCAGATCCTCAAACTTCTTTGCAAAATATCACATCGAATGCGAAGTAAATATGAGTGATATATTCGCCTTTCACTCTAATATTGTTCCTCACCAATCGGGAATATTAAATAGATCCTTCAACGTAGCACTAAATATGTTTGAAGATGACACGCCCTCACGTCACACACCTTTCTGCAATTAAATAAACTCTGTAGGTACTATTGCCCTGTACTTATATCATGAGTAGCAGCGTCGCATAAACGATTTAATAGATCAGCATATCAAAGCACTAACGTTGGAGAACACGAAGAACCTCTCAAATCTGAATTAAGTCGAATGTTTTATCGTATTTATCGTAGTCCACTTACGCTATGCACAGAGGCTGATTATACTTTTCTGTTGTCTAAATAATGCAAAAGTCTTTACGCAAACTGGTTGAAAGTCTTTTTACAAAGACGGGCGTCGCGCTGGGCGACTCTGTAATCTCTCTGATGAGCTCATCAGACACAGATATTCACTGAACACTCCAGTTGCATTTCAAGCCTTTCTTAGGTTAAGAATATTATAAGTTTGAAAAGTTCAGAGCTAAAATGTGGTTAACATTACATGGCGTCTGTTTATACAACATGGTGAGTACAAAATCGACTACTGAATACTGAATACTATTGAATAATTCATTTTATATATTTTAGTTACATTTTAAAAAACAGAGTAAACATTCGAAACCAACAAAAACCTTTTATTAAAATGTGAGTGGGGCTCCAGCGGAGCGCGTCTGTCCATACTAATCCTGAATCAACATCTCCAAAAGAGATCGCTGAAAACCAGGCTCTCCATTGGATTATATGGAATATGGTTGAAAATATTAAAAGGGATCAAAAAGATTAAAATTAAAGAACACTTCAAAGCGTTGTAAACCATGGTGGATGCATCTAATTGTCTCATTAACTATTTATCTCATAGAAAAGTTGTAATTTAATTTGTTCGCGTCCAGTTATTTTAACTGTTCGTCTGTTGACGACATCCTCTGTTCGGTTTTTGTTAATACTCGATGGCACTTTCCGTAGATTCGCACGGTCGCGACGGTCGAGCGGCATGGTTGGCAGCATAGTGCACGTACATACCTATTTACTGTGTTAACTTACACTGGACGGTAGCATAACTCTTATACAGTTAGTCATATTATGTTTTCTGCTTGGCTCTGTCCGGACCGGCAGAGGACGCTATCACTGATAAAGTTGTTTAGACCTTAGCGTAATGAAAATACATAAGTTACTCTTTAAAATCATAAATATTTCCGTTACAATTTTTTTTTATCAAGTTAATCTTTCACGGGAAAAAATAAACTTTAGTTTTTTTTTTATTTGAGGCTAGCGTTTGGCCGCGATCCCGCTAGATGGAAAGCGCGGATGCGTCTTAAGATGGAGCACGCATACCTAGGAAGAACCTATTCACCCTTGTTTTGAAGAGTGCCAAGTTATATGTATCCGAGAACACAGACGCCGGCAGGGTGTTCCACTCCTTGGCCGTCAAAGTACCGAGATAAAAGCAACAGTAACAAGCGAAGTGTAGAACGCAAGTACGGTATTGTCAGAATGCACTACACGATACCTCTGCCTTCATTACACGAGTTTACCTTGTCTCGATTTCGGACCCGAGCTATTAGCTATGAAGTTTGGCTTGCAAATTAGCTTTCAATTACTAGCATACTCGATCTATCTATGGAGCTATGGACTTTAAAATAATGACTGTCACAGTGTCTTCGCATATATTAACTTCGCGCACATACATTTGACTATTAATAAGTTTTTAAGAAAAAACATAATCTCTTCTCAAGTGGCTTCCAATCAGCGCCATTCTCACAGGACTTAATCAGGTACGAAAGCGAACTGGGTACGCGTGAACACCTCTAGCCGCGACGCGGTTAGTTGCAGTAAAAGTTGGACGAGCGGTGACAAGACCGGCGAGTGATACCTGTGCCGCGTCGCCGGGTAACAAATCAATCAGTGCATTATCCGTTTCAAATCAATAAAATGTAAAAAGATCGATATTGTCGGATGGTTATATTCCGCTCCGATTCCGAGACCAAACTGATGACCTCTTATTCAGCAGTCGCGCTTGAATCCACCAGACCAATGAAGCAGTCATCATCGTCTTTTTTTGAAACATTTGGTGTTTCATCAGTTTTTAATATTATAAGTATGAAATGTCAAACTCGTTACCATTAGCTTTCCAATATAACTACTTATAGAATTCATATGTACTCCGTAAAAGCTCAACTGTTGTGTCCACATGTGAACAAACGACGATAATATTCTGAAGAAGTCAGGTGATTAAGTACTCAAACAGAAGATCCCTTCAAATATTTGTGCTTAATTTGTCAACGGCAATATGTAACATTTACTAGTTTTACAGAACACTTACATAATAGTGCGCGTAATTTTGACAACGCTTATACTGTTTTAGATTTTGTGTGAAATGCTAAGTATTAAATGAGGAACAAATATTGAAATAGTGCCTTAAACGGTTTTACTATTTTCTAGCAGAAATCGAAAATAAACTATTCGAAAGCTTCATTAACACTATTTATTAACTTAACATAGCTTGTGTAAAATCTAAACCAATCTATTTGGCTGTGATTAATGTGAAAAACGTAACCTCATGCCTGGAATTCCCGAAGGGGTAGGCTGAGGAGTGTACTTAGTACACTTCCACGTTTCACCAGTTACGTTTAGGTCCCATAGAATAGATGGTGAGCATATTGCTATACATTGGGCACAAATCCAGACCCCGAGTCATTACCAGAAATTCTAAAATAGAAAAATCCAATAGTACCCGACCCGGGATATGAACCCAAGACCTCCCAATCGGCTGTCGCGCCTGCATCTACTCGACTAACGAGGCACTATGATTAATGTATGTAACCATTTATTTTATAAGTATGGCTACACCCATGCATTACCTCTCAATTAGACGTTGCTTACAAGGCCTAATGAGCGCACAGCACTGAGCAAACTTTTCACAGAGCGTACTGCAGTGTAGAAGATCGGATACATTTGTTGCCGCGAATACACGCTCAACATGACAAAAGTAACGACAGGGTACACATCATATCTAGCCAGCGCATGGGTTCCTGTCGGTGGAGCTTCGCGCGGTTGGGCGGTGCTGAAGGAAACGCGTCCAGCTGGCTCAGAGCCACGTATGCTTCACTTATATTTTCAAAAAAAACGTACTGCTATCGAAACAAGGTAAGTCGACTAACTAGCCTAGACGTGACATGAAAATGTTTTGTTAGAATGCTGATATCACTAAAAGTAAGAGAATATCGAGATCTCTCGAAGGTGTTTCAATATTTTAATAAGTGTATGCAAAGCGAGGTGGCGAGCCGCGCGCTGCTGTTAGTGTTGGCCCAAAGTTTGCCGGCGGTAGCTCGTTCAGTGAGTGCCATAAGCAAAATGAAAACAAAATAATATCTACTTCAGATTCTGTTAATTGTCGAGAGTCCAATTAAAATATATTGAACACTTACATATACATGATATGTAGCATTACATGCCTGATTCACTTATCGTGGTAAAGACACTAAAATAACACCAGTAATGTAAATTCTTATCGCTTTTGTGCAATCATTGGGCCACCGCTTACCCCGAGGAGACTGCCAGTTTCGTGTTTTGATAATAAATTAAAAGTGCTGCTACATTGTAATTTTAGTTCAATTGTAAATAGAGCTGTGTGCATAAAGTCGGTAATGGACCGCCACCGCCCACGCTGTAATCGGCGTGCATAGGTCATAGGGCATCCGCTTTCAGCAACGGCGGAGCGCCGCGCCGCCGACAAGCGCGCTACCGAATCGCTGGAGGTTATCACATGTCAGCGTAACTCCATATCACCTCTGTTTTTGTTTGATTTATCTTTGTCATTCACCGGGACGCTGTCGTCGATTACAAATAATATTAAGAGCGGACTCGTTGGCGCCTGGAGTTGCATAATGTGGCTTAATGTTTAGCGGCACAAACTGGCTGAAAACAACATCCCATTAGTTGCTCGCGAGCGGGAAGATTTTCCTATTCGTACTACGAACCAAATTAAAAGTTCATATTGTAAAAAATTCGGCCTGTCTTCCATGGTAGATTAGATCACAGCTGTGTTTTTTTACAATATAAATAAGCAGTTATACATTTCAATATAATGTCCCATACAGCCGATATGTTACACGTTAGGGTATCCAAGGGATTGAGACTGTGCGCGTCGTACGCCGGCGTCTCGCGGCGGTTCCAGTATTCAATCTGTAAATTACATCCTATTTTAATGTATGTACTTCGATTTATCATTATGGTTGTACTGAATTGACGTTACACTGCCGTTACATACAACAGCCTTCACAAACGATCACTTTTGGGGTACCTGTGCGATTCGTCGCTTTATAATGCTTAATATGAGCAATAAACGAGTCGTAATCGTTATAGTCGTACGGCACGCAGCCGCGCCGAGATGGAACCATTCAATGGTTCCCCTTGATTTTACGACCATCCGTAATGTGTGGTCGACACGATTGAAACTTTTGAATTAGTTGTTGTCCGTGGACAGGCGTTCCGACAAAAGTTAAGATGATCTGGATTATCGAAAAGCTGATTGTAATGATTGGATAAAAGTTAAAATTGGCTAAAATTGTCAAGGTAACAAATGGTAACCAAGTAGATAAGTCCACACAACTGGTGCTGTCTGCCGGAACTGGTTGTAAGTTTACATTTTTAAACAGCGACTGCTGATCAAGAAGTTCTGGATTCGACTCACTGGTCGGGTACTATGGGAATATCTAACTTAATTTTTTTTGTAGATATATTCTAGTAGAGCCTCGTAGTCTGGATCTGTGTCAGGTGTACAGCAATAGGCTCACCACCTTCTCCATGGGACGTAAAAAGTAACTGGTGAAACGTGTAAGTGCACTACACTTGTCTGCTTATCCCTTCGGGGATTTACAGGTGTGATGTTACGTTTATGTTACATGTTTAAAACAATACTTATAAACGTTTAAAGCCTAAATCGGGCCCCTGTAGCTTACCGGCTATGGTTTAAGCTAGAACTCACGGGGAAGCCTTGAGAGCATTAAACTTATTGGAGATGAGTATTTATATAAGTACCTAGTCCTTTACGGACTATATGTGTACTTTCATTTATTTAGTTCATTCGTTTAATTTAGGTAGATACTATTAGATTAATTTATTATTAACGTTTCTACGAACGAGAGTCAGCGCGTGGAGGGCGGGGACAGCATCCCGCCGATAGTTCCATTATACTGACAATATTCAACATCAATCCAGTTTTTGTTTGCAGCATTGAAAAGGTAACGAGCTGGAAACCGCTCCGATTAGCTGAGCGAAAGCGATTCTGTCGGAAACAAAGAGTCGGCCCTGTGGTCCCGAATGAAATAGGATCATAGGATAAGCCGTACCGCAGGCGTCATGTTGACATCCAATATTCCTTTCTCACTTTAAAGTAAATGTTGACAAAAAGCACAATGCGCAACAATGGCTCTCGAGGATCAGACCACCACTCGTCACATGAAATTGGCAAAATATTTTGTACACTTTTCTGTTTGTTGTCACACGGATAATCTCAGCTCAGTGCGGGATTAACACTTTCTCCGATAGTCCGTCCCGCGGCGCCGGGACGCGCTGATCCACGCTCAGTGTTTCCGGGAATCCTTTACGGAGCACTGTTTTGAATGAAAACGTGAAGCACCTAATTTGTATCATGGTCTCGAGACAAAATTTAAAGCATTAAGTCTTGAACATGTAGCATCGGCGAAATGAATGTTAAAGGAACCTCGTCACCGTCCACCTCAAACCTTTCGTTGTGATTTACGGACTTCGACGGATTTAAGGAAAATGAAAATGACCTTGTACAAGCAATGAACGGCTCTATTTTTACGTATATCTCTTCTGTACGTATGTATGTCACTGAAATCCTCCTAAACGGTTACACCGACTGTAGTACAGTTACTTGTGCGGGTTAAAGTATTTTTGGAGATGATTTAGTTTCACAATTCGATCCGATAGAAAATGTTTTTTTTTTTACTAAAAATCGATAATTTATCTTCGTGAATCGGATCTTCTGATTGTTCCCAGCAGGTGTCGCTCGTGCTGAACTTAGTGCAGTAACCGACGTGTTACTCAAAACTGTCATCTCTTCCGTGCGGTTGTATAGAATTCATTACATTCCGAATAATATTTCATTACATTTTATACATATACATAGGTACTAGATATACTACACAGATATACTCAGGCATAGTTTATAGGTCGAGTTGTGATAACCGTGTGCCAGATGGTGGCAGGTATTTTAATGATTTTCTGTACAAGTATTTCCATCAAAACGGTCCAAAAAATGACATTAGATTTAAAAAACATGATTTTCAGAATTTAATCGTTTCAACAAGACAAAGTCCGTCGGGACCACAAGTATCACTATATACGTATACTCTGCGCACATAGACAGCTGTGAACAGGCCGTACTTCTTGTTGATATAATAAAACTCGTGTCAAATTTAACGATGATTTTATTTCAATGTATTGCAAAATTCTTTACATAGTAAATATATTCCAACGACAAGTCACTTCGGACAGCGTTCAGTAGTCACCCGACATCCACACCCGGGGTGCAGCTGTAGCCACAATGTGCATTTAAATAGTATCCGACAAAGTAGATATAACGTAACATCACGCCTGTAATCTTCGAAGTGGTGGGCAGAGGAGTGCACTATGTTCCCACGTTTCAGTAGTTAAGTTTTACGTCCGACCACGGAATAAGTGGTGAGCGTATTGTTCTACACCGGGAAAAGATTCGGACTCCTAGCCACTACTAAAAAATCAAGTTAGACAAATCCAATAGTACCCGCCCCGGCATTGGAACTTAGAACCTCTCTTTTAACGATCGCGCTTTGCAATCACTGGATCAAAGAGGCAGTCACAAAGTTAAAATCGAAGTCAAAATATTTGTGAATGCTTCCACCGTGGGATCCCAAATTACGGATTTATGTTAATAAACGAAACAGAGGGGCCGTAATTAAAACACGATCGAGGGTAAATTGGCAACACACACCACGCCCCCGTACGTTCGAACACAATTTGTGTAGAAACTTCTCAAGTTCAGTGCAAATTTACATTTGTACTGGTAACTTTTATATTGAAATGGGAAGGTTTCGAGACGATTCGTTTCATTACGGTGGATGATATTTATATTTAGGTTCTTTATCTTATTCTGTTGTATTTTGATCAACCGCTATTATTCGCAACAAAGTAGGTATAACAAACATCACCTCGTCGAGCGATCCATCAACGTGTGATAAAATGGTGCGGAATAGGGGGATGGCGGAGAAAAGTAACGGGCAAGTTGCATCCTCACGCGAGGCTAAGCAAATGGCGAGAACGGTAGAAATAAAACTTGTCAAATATTTGTATGAAATACTTCTTACTTCGTAGCCAGATATTGTTAAACATAAAAAAAAATGTTGATAATCTAAGTTAGAAAAATTCCATAGTAGATAGGTACTTCTCGATCAACAGTCGCACTTGCAGCCCCTCGACCAACGAGGTGTCATAGCCAAGTTATGTGACATGGAATTCTTAAAAAAGGGAGCAACGTGCAGTTGTTTAAAGCAGGCGGGGTCGCACGGGGTACCCGCGAGGCCACTGGCGCGGCCAACATCTCCAGGACGTACCACTCTACAATAAATTGATACTACCAATAGCGCCTCAAGTTTAAAATATAATTAATATCCCATACTAATAATAGCATTTTAGATGGTAGTGTAATTGCAAGCGGCCTCCGCTACAGGTCCAGGTCGTGAGCAACTCGGCGAACGAGAATCTCGTTAAGAAGGCGGCCAGCGCTGGCGCGGCGCGCGTGTATCCGAATAATTAATACAGAGCCATCCGTAAAGTGTCAGGCGAAATGGCGTCGAAAACAAATATATGAATATTAAAAGGGATATTATTTCTCGTCACTCTGATTTGTTGTCGTTATTTTAAATGCTATATGGATTTCGATTTACTGTTTAAATAGTCAGCTTCGGGAGATTGATTACTTCGTGCTGTAGTGTTTGCGGAACATTATTTGCTAATTGCGAGCTCTCCACTGCGCCGAGGATTTCGTACCAGCACGGGGCCGGCCCTCTGCGGGCACCTGTTCGAATGTATCACAAGGCAGTATTATTTTAATTTAACCTATTTAAAAATCTGTTTCAAAGTTTTATTGTCTGTTATCGATATAATTTGTATTTTTTATCTTTCCTGATCCATCGTCAATCTATTTAAACATATTTTTCTTGTACAAACTTGAATTGGACAATTAATTTCTGATTATATTGATCAATGTTACTGGTAGTCACGACAAAATCGATCCTCGTACCATCGTCAACCCGGTTGATACTGTTACATACCTGCTCGTGGCCCGCGAGCCGCCCGCGCTCGGACAGGTATGATGCGAGCAGGAAATGCAAACCCTATGGCCTTCCTCTAAACACATTTTTATTCTTCCCTTTTTTATCCTAACTAATTATTGTGAACATTGATATTTAGAAAATTGAGATCTACATTTTTTAAATCTTTAACTTGCCGCAAATGCCTTAGTAAAAGAGTAGGTACCTACTTAAGAAGGTACCGTGAATATAATGAAATCGACTGCCAGTAAGAGGACGCTCATTTAAATCATTCGGAGCGAAGGCTGGCGGATGCTAAATGCTCGGCTCGATTAGCTGCCTCAGCCCGCAAGAAGCGGGGCCCCGGGCTGAGCATTTTTTGCGGGAGCCCCCGAATCAACCAGCTCGAGCACAACAAATGTGTGGGCAATCCGGTAATTTATTTTTGTAGCCAATAAATTACTCATACGTCAAAAGTTGGGACGTGGCCGCGCCGCGCGCGTGATATATCGGCCCTTGTCACAGCGTTCTACCTTTTTCTACCTATTTTAATACGCTACTCAGATTAATTAATTGCTCATTGTGGTAAAATCGTTTAACCTAATGAGGCCGCCTGCAACTTCCGCGGTTGACTTACCGAAACGTATTTTTATTTTCGTAACATCACGCCTGTAATCCCCAAAGGGGTAGGCAGAGGGGTGTACTACACCTCAACGTTTGACCAGTTACGTTTAAGTCCCATCGAACAGGTGGTGAGCCTATTGCCATACACCGGGCACCGATCCATACTCCGAGTTACTACTAGAAATTCTAAATTTATAAATTCCATACCCGGCCTTTGAACGCAGGACCTCTCGATCGCCTCGTTAGTGGAGGATTTTTCTAATTTTGAATTTCTAGTAGTGACTCGGAGTCTGGATCAGTGCCCGGTGCCATTTATCCCATTTGACGTAAACGGAACTGGTTAAACGTGGAAGTATGTGCTACGCTCCTCTGCCTACGCCTTCGGGGATTACAGGTGTGATGCTACGTTACGTCTGTATTCCCCCAAAAGGACACGGCGAAGGGTGTAATAATCCCTTTTTTTAGCAGTCATGTTCATCCTGCGCTACTAGTGTGAAGTTAGGAAAACCTAATAATACTTTCCGCGGCCCGATCGAATCCAAGATCTCTTGTTCAACGTTTGCAGTCACTAGAGCAATGTAGCAATTCGGTTATAGAATATATATAATTATATAAAAAGAATTGTGGAGAAAGTGGTCGTGTTTGGACGAGAGATAAACGTTGTTGTATTTTTATATCAGCGCTTGTTGTTGAGGAGTGACTGTCACCTGCACGCCCACATGTAGTGAGAACACCAGGGCTTACTCAACCTTGTATTAATTAATTTTATGCCTTAGATACATATGTGTAAAACAGGACGGCGCCTGATATAAGACAGTCAAAAGTATTTTTGGAGGCCACGAAAGAAATTATAAATTTGATTAAGTAACACGTTCCAGAACGAGACTGACTAGTAGTGACTGAAAAAGATCAGTGACCAGAAACGGCAATGAGTCGCGATCCATCTATTTTATTTAATACCTCTAAAAATTTAGTTAGTAGCTGTTAAGGTGGACTACATATGGTCAACGACAGCGCAGATAGAGATCGTTTAATATTGGTTTGAGAACACAGGTGCGGTCCTCTATCACCAGCTTGAGTGCTGGAGCTCATAAATTAATAACTAATTCATCGATTACTAAACATTATCTTGCAACATTCAGAAAACAAATTTTTATTGTTAGTGTATGCTATAATTACACATAAAATGATAGTTAAATAATATTTATCGCCACCGGTGACCGGTGCATTGACATGTGACCTGTCGTATCTAGGCTGCGGTATAAAAGACAGTGTGGAAGGTATGTGGGCATTACTTACCATGGCTCAGCTGACCCTGGTTGTGCTGGCGCTGCTCGCCGCAGGCGGGCTAGCCGACCCTCTGAAACATGCTCACCATACGAAAGTCGGTAAGTATTATTCACTTCTTTCTCATTCACGTTACCTTTCAATTTTTGACTAAAATAGATGGCTCTAACTTTGACTCCACTGGTATCCCGTTGACGGTCATTTTGTTTTATCTCGTAACCTAGCAGGAGCTTCTGCATTTATGGTAAAAGCCTAGCTCACGGTCGCAACGCCCTGCACCCTGTGTCGCGCGCACCTGGTAGCTGGATAGCATTTGCTTTTACTTCCTCGTTTTTTTATCGTACACTCCACAGCACCTTCAAGTAGTCCACAAAAAGCTAAATCAATTTGTCCTTGTTTAATTACAATTAAATTTATATTCTATGAAATGTATTTATTAAATATTAAATACAGAATTATTCCCCAAATTATATATGGTATTCAATAGTATAGTTTATTAATCGAAGTGAATTCAATTTTCCATCTAAATTTCCATCAATCACTGGAATGATAAGCTTAGTATCTATTATGTCATTGTCGTTCTTATTTTATGTTTTTTTTTTATATTAAGAGGCATCGCAAATAGACAGCCGACCGTGGCCACTGCCCCCTAAGGACATATGCAAAACCGACATAAATACCAGTGCTTTGCCTGCCTTTAGAAAATTTTTAGTTAACATTAAGAATATGACTGCCTCATTGTTCGAGTGGTTGCAAGTGTGGCTGCTGATCGAGAGGTGCTAGATTCGACCCCAGGTCGCGTTTCAGTATATTACTTCGGGGATTACAGGAGTGAAGTTACGTTGAGGATATTAATAAGCAAAAATTTTTTTCTAGTGGATAAAGTGTTCCTTACGAAGCAAATGAACCTACTGAGCCTGTACTATCACATCCACGAGCCGGTCCACGAGCCCGAACAAAAGACCGTTTCCGCGACCTGGAGCCTGGAGCAGAACTTGGAGCTTTATGAAGTGGGTATTCTGTGGTGACAACATTATAACGTATTTAAGTGTTATAATAATGTGAATAAAACAAAAAAAAACATTCTCATCCTTCTATCTATTTCAGAAACCGGATTTCGTGAAGATTTATGTTGACATAATGAAATATGGCAGGACTCTACCTCGGCAAGTTCCTTTTGCTATTTTCCAACCGCAACATCGGTACGAAGCGAAGTGCCTTTACGCCATTTTGTCGTCTGCTAAGAATTACGACACTTTCTACAAGACCGCAGTGTACTTGAGGGATCGCGTCAACGAGGGTCTCTTCGTCTACGTGCTCGCTATCGCTACTCTTAACCATCCTGAAACACAAGGAATACTCATTCCACCGATCTACGAGGTCTTCCCGTCATATTTCCACAATGGACAAATCATGACCACAGCCCAGAGAATTAACACCCATGGGAAGCGCATGATAGAGCACTACCCGGGCACTTATGTTTGGGAGGACAATGTTGTTATTAAATGGAATGAGACTGTCTGGCCTTACTACGACGAGGAGTTCCCCTTGTCGTATTTTACGAACGATTTCCACCTGAACACTCTATACTACAACTACCACCTCTCGAATCCATTCTGGCTCAGTGGAACTGAGGGCCCAGGCGCGAAATGGAGTCGTGGTGAATTCACCTGGTTCTTCCACAAACAACTCATTACTCGTTACTACATGGAGAGACTGTCTAACGGTCTCGGGGAAATCCCTGAACTTGATTTTGATGTCGTTCAACAAGGGTACTCAAGTGGTTTATTGTACCACAATGGCATACCTTTCCCGAGCCGGCCAAATCACTTTGACCTTGATCAGCCCTTGTTCGTTGATTTTATTACAAGGATTAAAGATTACGAGAGCCGTATACGCAATGCCATTGATTTAGGTTACGTCATTGATGTAAGTATATATTTTGTATTTTAGCGTATCAAACAGACAAACGAGCCGTTAGATGGTAAGTGGTCACCATCCCCTATCGATATGTGCAACACCCTAGGGGTGTCCAGAGCGTTGTCGGCTGTAAAGAAGAGCTCTCTTTGCGCTTTACTTGGAGAACCCCATGTCATAGTGTTCTGAGAAGAGCTCAAATAGACTTTCAATTAACATTCCACATATAATGCATGATAAAAAAGAGCATGCAAATATAACCCTGGAATACCGCAACGACTCCAAATGATTTGGATATAGTCTTATTCTCCGGCAACTGGTGCGATGCGGGGAACGGTAACACAGGCACCAGGTCAAATTCTTCCTTGGAGTACCACTTTTGTAAACCTGGTAAAACACGCACGAGATCATTATGATATTTGTGGGTCATACTCTGAATTGCCAAGGCTACTTTCATGATTGCAGAAAGCTGGTAAACAAGTCAACATCCGTACACCTGAAGCCATTAATATTCTTGGATCGTTAATTGATGGCAACAATGACTCCGTTCACTGGGAATACCACCACGATTTTATTGGTCTATGGAAACATTTATTAGGAAACGCCATTAGACCAACACATCAGTACATAAACGGGTATTTGTCATATATTGTTTGAAATGTGCTTTGTGTTGTATTGAACCAGAGATATTCATTCTAATTGCTAACTCTTGCAGTCAGATTCCACTCGTTGTTCCGTCGATTTTGGAAAACTACCAAACTGCGCTCCGTGATCCCGCTTTTTACATGATTTGGAAGCGAGTCCTGAAATTCTTCGATACGTGGTCGTCACACCTCCCTTACTATACACAAACTGAATTGGACTTGCCAACAGTTACAATTGAAAAAGTGGAAATTGACAAGCTCGTTACTTTCTTCGAGAACGTTTACTTAAACGTTACTAATCACCTTCACATGAACGAAGCTGAGAGTGAGTTACTATTTACTTACAAGTTACGGATTTCTCAACATGGAACTTAGCAAATTGTAAATAATCCCCCCATCTCACTTTTACAGCTCAGGCAGTAGTGGACGACGTCAAAGTCTTGGTGCAGCACGCAGTCCTAAACCACAAGCCTTTCAAAGTACGTGTACATGTTAAAAGCGAAGTCGCTCAGAAGGTCGTCGTAAGGCTCTTCTTGGCTCCTAAGTACGACAGCGTCGGTGTTGAAATTCCTCTTCATTTGAATACACACAACTTTTTACTCATGGATGAATTCGTTTATGAATGTAAGAAACAAAAATATGTATAATATATGTATTTGTCTCATATTATTTACTAAATCACTGACACATACCGTTTATTTCAGTGAGTGCAGGAGAAACCGTCATAAAGCGTGAATCTGATGAAAACCCGTACATAATCAACACGTGGACTTCACCTTATCAAATATACCAAAATGCGTTCGATGCATACAACGGCCATGGGGACTTTGTCTTGGATTACTCGGAACCCTTGGTCGGATACCCTCGTCGGCTGTTGCTTCCTAAGGGTATGACTTTTCATATTTTTGTACGTCCGTTATTGCTGAAAGAATTGGTAGATTGACGTGAAGCGTTATGTTGTCAATTTAAAACTTTATTTACAGGTCGTGTAGGCGGCATGCCATTTGTGTTCATGGCTTATATCAGCGAGTACGTCGCTCCTACAGACTCACAAGGAACTGCTTCCGGAACACCTTATACGATTGGAACGGCAAGGGACCGAGTGTCAAACCGTCCGCTGGGCTTCCCATTGGACAGACCTCTCTACGCATGGCAGGTGTCTAAGCTGAAGAACATAAACATCCACGATATCAACATCTACCACAAGCCCACGCCTGAGATGTACAGCCCATTCCAATAATTCATATGTCCCCCGACCTTTGGCTTTCGATGTTACACATATGTCAATCCCACGTATATGTAAATATATATTTATGTTCAGAGTAATAGTAACCATCGTGATGATGCGTGCGTTCCCATTAAAGGAGTTCAAGTATTTATTTTTCCAAGTAAAAGGTACATATGTAGATCCCTAAAGTTAATGTCATCCATAGGCGTGTAGAATCGATTATCGAGTAAGTTTGCACGTAACGGTGCCAAATAATATTTACATATGTATTTGCCAATATTTGTTCTATACATTTCAAATAATATTATATATATACTTTACTTTTCTATCGAGGGCCACTCTCTGGACTTGACTAGTTTAAACGGAGCCTTCGTTGGTTCCGTCTTGAAACGATCACTTAATATTTTAATTGTTATTTCGCGATATCAAGTATATTTGTCAATAATTAAATAAATAGCCAGCATTGCACATGGCCATTTCAGCTCCAAGGATCTCCCTCATCTGCAATTGTACCTGCCACTGCCATTTCATATTTGTTACTGTATTTATTTATGAATAAATATCTCGCTATATACTTATGATTTTCAATTAAATTATCCTCAACTTCGTTAGTCTATTAAAATGTGAACCGGTATACTGTAGCCTTTGTTATTTAGTGCTATTTCGTGACGTTCATGATGTTGTTCGTTTCACCTGTAAGGGCAGAGTTTGGACCCGTCGCTAACATGTGAGCTTCATTTAAGGACACTCCTTTTGCGTGGGTCCTTGGAAACACTCTCTCAACATATGTTCAGTCATTACTAATATAAATTGCCAGATCCATTTTACTAGCCTTTGTCCGTCTGCCAACCCAGATCGTGGTCAAACAGTCTTTACGATTACGGCTGTTTTGATCAGTACTCTGTTCTCTCTCTTTTGTAGAACTCTAGTAATGAACCTGGGTTGACGTGTAGTACTGACATCCTACAATGACAGATACGTAATGATTATGACCACTAATTACACACAGGTACATATGGTAGGATAGTACAAGATAAAAAAATTTAACTCTAAAATCCTTATTCACCAGGAACTTGGTAGTGGTGTTGCCACCGACCATAGTCCCAAAGATGGATGACTTTAAATTGGCGGCTGGATGTGAAGTTCTAATTAACTCTTATATTACTCTTGCATGTGCTATGTACCTACATAATATTATGTATGTACGTCTGCAGCTACACGTGTCGCGAGTCACAGTTTGCTCAGGGGACAAGAGCTGGTTGGTGTAAATTACAATCAGTACAATTACCAATAACAGTTGATACTTCTGCGTTTTTACTTATTCTTTTGCTGTAGCATTGCTTGGACCCTCTCAGCCGATACCCAACTTAAAGATTATTTAACCCTCAACTCAATAAGGGTCCGGCACGCCTGTTCTCGGAAATATTGCGTTAAAATATGTTTTCTTATCAAATGACAGGTCCATGTACAATATAAATATATTGTACATGTAAGTTCATGTAGAATATCAATATATTATACATGGAGAAACTGACAAGAATAGCTAGACTGACTGACCTAATGAAACCATATGCATGCGTTTAATATCAACGTGTTTCACGAACGACGTACCCACTTCACACGTTTCGATATACTAATTTTATGTGTGGCTTCGACTCATATTATTACATTAAATACATATATTTTTATTAAGGGCTTGCATGGGAGTGTCGCTGCCATGAAAGACCGCCGCGCAGTCTTGTATACCTACCTGTGTACATGTATTACATGCATCGTTTGTTCAAATGTAAAGAAGAAAACCAAAAATGGAATACATTAAGAATAGTTAGTAGGTATTTCTTTTCTTCTTTAAAGTCAAAAACATTTATTTGGATTATCATGGTTCGCTTTAAAACACAGTACGCCATCTATTGGTAAAGTACTTCACTAAAATGAATTATTTAGATTCGGATTTTTATTTACATTTCCATGGTATGGTAATATTTGAGTCCTTTTTGTTAGCAATAAAAAAATATTTGCTAACGCTTATTTAATGCTAGATAACATTGAAAATTTATTAATATGCGATTCATATAAGGACGTAACGACATCTATTATGTATTTAAAGAACTATAGTGACTTCCCGAACAGAGAATAAATATTAGAACAGTTAATGCTTTTTATATTTGACGATAGATGGTAGCTCTGTTTTATTCGTTGCGTTCTTTTTAGCTCAATAATACACGACGCAGTACAACGACACAGTTTACATTGTATTAATTTGTATTAAATCTGTTGATGCCATAAACACTATTTAAACTGTTAGACCAGACCAGTCTTTCTGAAAATTAGCAATAATGCCTCCTCGTGTGCGCTTTATGCTTTCAGGGGACCAAGTAAAGATCTGTAGACTAGACTGGAGACACCACGATAAGTTACAAGAATAAGTGTTTATTTATTCTAGGCTATAAAAAAAATTACCGACTGACCTTCACTGTAGTCGCATATTATGAAGTGTAATATGTCTCTTCTCACCTTAGTAATAAGCAACATTATCTATGTTTCCAGCTTTTAATCTTTCCTCACATGTTTTCTTGTACATAGGTACCTATATGTTCCAGAATACGAGCTACGTTATCTCCTGCCTGTCGTAAGAGGCGACTAAAAGGAGGTTTCCGGGGTCGCGAACGGCTAGAGTGGGAGCTCGAACCG
>DWME01001268.1:0-25798 GCA_018244795.1 Parelbella ahira ahira
ATGGAATAGGTGGTGAGCCTATTGCCATACACCGGGCACTGATCCAGACTCCGAGTCACTACTAGAAATTCTAAATTTAAAAAATCCAATAGCACCCGACCCGGGATTTGAACCCAGGACCTCCCGATCGGCAGTCGCGCTTGCAACCGCCCGACAAACGAGGCAGTCGTTGTTATAACACATAACGAAAAAATAATTACACACGATAAAGACCGCGTTCAGTATACATTCGAATAACACAATGTCCTATCAAAAAACGCGTCGTGTGAATCGGGCCTCAAGCGATTTAGAAAGGAACGCGGGGTACAAATCGGCCGACGAATCGAGTCGTGACGATATCGATTTTTAGCTATTATTATTCAAAACTGTCATTGAACAGCGGCAAACGTGCCTGATTTTAAAGTCTTAATTCTGTGCGCCCAACTAAATTTATTATTACCTAAAACCCCTATAATAACAGTGAATATAAGTAGAAACTTAATGTATGGTGCATTTTTATTAGCACAACCATAGCGTGTAAGAAATTACTCATCTATATGTATTATACAATAAGTATGTATGTACGTAGGCATATCTAATTCACTAAACCTTGTAGCGGACGTAATATTTCTTCTATCGCGATAAGTGTACAATAATTTCGCCTCTGTGTAAATTAATTTAATATTAGTAATACTGATTATATTATATATATTGTTTATTTATACGAATTATTACTCTTGTCTTCCGTTTCATTAAAAAAAATCTAGTTATTATTGCTATTACGATTGTAAATATTTATATTATAAATTATTGTGCTTCATAGCTAACTTAGCGATCATATATATACATTATTGTATAATTAATACCTACTTAGATTTTTAAATTTATTGTTGACGTTAAACATTGTGTAAATAATAAAATTACTCCGATCAACGGTTGTTTAGCGAATACTGCGTCGATGTTATCGGTTATAAAATGATGCATTTTATGTCACTATTTAAATATTAATAAATTGTCTTATAGATAAAATTTACTGAGTAGCTGTTCGTGCATGCTTAGTTATTTGTAAGCCGCTTTACACTTACTAGTTGTAATTGTAACGCGACAACGGTACCGTGTCTAATCGTAATATCAATGGTAATAAATAAAATATCGGCAAATTGCGTTTAAAATCTTTATATTACACATATATAATATATATTGTTCAATAAGCTCACGACAATACGACCCTATTTTTAGATTTTCGATCTAACAATCGACACTCATTGGAAATGTGTAATATATTAAAAAAGGACATTAAAATGTCTGTAAAGTCATTGACATATTGACACGTGCTCGTATAAATCTATGCAAATAAAACTATCTTACTGGGAATCAAGTCCAGAATTGAACACTAGACTACGTTTCCTTATCGAGCTAAGACTACGCTTTAATACGGGACGACGGTACTCTGGGCTGACAGTGTGTGAAAAAGCCTAATGAATTAGCAATAAATTTAGTATTTAAAATCAGTAGGACATACTCGAATTTCGGTTATAAGCTTTATAATTTCCTGGGCCGAAGTATGGTGAAGTAGGGCCGTAAGATTTTGTTGACCAATACTCGACTACAGCAGTCTATCGGAGTTCAGCTCACGTGAAATCGAAATAAATAAGACTGTGAAACTGACTCGTAGGTTGATGAGCCTGAGACAAGAAATACAGCAAATTCCGCACAAAACATACAATTGGCATTGACTCTTAATTTAGTTTATATTGTATAGTTGCAATTTACATCAAGGATGGGGTTCGTCTGCGTTCAGTTTGAAGGTGGAGTGGCGATAGGCTTCTTCCGCCGTGGACGCTGAAGCCCTCAGCGTATTTTGCTCGGCTTCTGCCGGCGTTTGGTACTCTTCAACAATCTGCAACGTCAAAAATCACATTATAAGATCTGTTCAACTCGAGCCTACGTGAAAATATCATATCTAAAATCTTTACCATGTTGACCCAGTAAAAAGCCTGGACTGGATAGAAACATATGATCAAAATTACCTTTCGGATGTGCTCTTCTCTGGTGGCGAGCTGCTTGGCCAAGGCCTCCTTACGGCGCTCCAGCTCCGGCTCGAAGTTCTCGTTGAGTGTGCGCTCCAGCTGCTCATACTCGCGATACAGGTTCGCGTACTCCGCGAGGCTCGCTTTCGCCTCTTGACTACCCGCGCGGCCTTTGGACGTCGCACCGTCTAAGTCTTCGCGGTTGGTGACCAGACTGCTTGACAGTCCATTTTAAAGATTATTACACTAAAAGTACTGAACATTGCTATTAAATGATTCTATTAGATTTTATAGGGATTATTGTGTACCAAAAGTCCTAAATGATGCTAACAGAAAATGTCATTAATGTCATGAATTGTCAATAATCGAATGTCATTAATTGTGTTACTCATAAGAGATGTCAGGCTATGGGAAATATATTTTATTATCACTTTGAAACAATTACGTAGTACACACACGACTGGGTTCAAAGCAGTAATTATTACGTTTTTTCTGCAAGAGGAGACTGCTAGACTTTTACCATATTTTAATATTATTAGGTTGGTCCGCATAATTCTTTCTGATTGATTGATGGGGTTCAACGAGACACAGTTTCTAAGTATCAATACAGTAAAAATGAGATACGTCGAACAAAACTGACGGTTGCCCAATGACATAAGCCGAAGAGGCCACAATATTAGAATGAGTGAAACTCCAAATATACTGTACATATATGCAGGTCCGTGGGACTTACAAATCATAGCGCCGAGCATAATATTTTAAAGAAATACATATGTAAGTAATGAAGCAGCTCACTTGTACATGGAACTATAGAAGTAGTGCGGGCGGCTGATGGCGCGCAGGAACCGCGACACCATGCCGTCCCCCTGCCGGTACAGGGACAGCATCCGGTTGTAGGACATGCACTTGTACGAGGGCAGCCGCACCAGCCGCGGGCCCAGCCGGATCGCGTTTATCTCCCGATTGTCCAGGGACGGCTGCTGTTCATTTTATAAACCTTATTTTCTTGTTCTAATGAAAGAGTCGAAAGTTTCTGAAATCGGACCGGGTATATGAAGAGATCGATGAACCTGGAAGCACATGTCTACAACGATAGAGATATTGGCATTCGATGCCTTTTGCCTACCCCGTAAGGGACCTGTTGTGATGGTTTAATATTTTCCCGCTTAATAGTCGCTAGTTATTCTTTAATTTGCACATTTCATTAAAATATGTATAAAAACGATATATTACTCACTTGCGACTAGAGTGTAACATCTCAAAAATACTGTCTTTCAGAGAACAGCTCGGAAAGTTTAAAATCATAATTAATCTAAGACTATTATAATAATATATTACTTATAGACTATTCTATCATATATAAATATTACAATAGTCATAGATTAATTATGTATTCAAACTACCTGTTTTCTGAAAGATAGTGTTTTTTAGATATTACAATCTAGTCGCAAATCGGCTATATGTAGGTACCTTATGATGAATAAATTGTTTCATCTCCAAATTCTCTAATTGATTTGAAACTGAGTGCAGCCTATGTATAATCTAAGAAACGAACTATTGATCTAACAAGTTGGTTTGGGATACATTGTGTTGTTCAGTGGTTAAAAGATAAAAAGAGCTAAACAACTAAGCTTCCGTTTAATAACATACATAGGAAAATTCATTCACTAACCGTCATTACACTCTTCGAGCCGTACGACGGTATATGACTTAGCCCTGAAATCATAAGTAACTAACATATGTATAAAAGATACATCATATTTTTTTAAATTACACGTATGATATATGACTAATTAACGCAATGAGTTTTACAATCTCCAATTTCTTATTCGTAGTGGTGAGTTTTAAGTTAACAGTCAATTTTTTCTAAGCTTCAATTCTTTTTTCCAAAATTGAATACTATAATAATACTATATTGATAATATTATGTGATACAGGCTGATGATGATGATGACGACATCATCAGCCTGTATCACATATTACTATACGAACACACGTGTACACACACACGTGTAATTGGTGCGTACGATGATGTGTCGTAGCTAAAAAATAAAAAAAGTCTGTTTATCGATATTTCTATATAATTGACAAAGATTAAACTAATCTATGACGCTAGTATTTACGAATATTGGAATACGGATACTCACCCATGTGATGCGCTATAGTGAGAGGGATTCCATATAAAGGCTGTTGTATTTTGAGTCCGTTTAATACCTGCAAGGAATAGAATCGCTTAGAGAATGATAGTTAAAGCTGGCCGCGTATGCAAAGTGTAGGAACACTTTTCTTACAGAACATTTTTAGCTTTGTATTCTATGCTGAATTTCAAGTTGGACGCAGTTACGAATCATAACAAATATTTGTTCAATACAAATTATAATCTTATAGGAATAAAGAGCGTAACATCATGCCTGTAATCCCCAGAGGGGTAGGCAGAGTTGGAATTGAATCGGATGGAATTGGATGAGAATCTTGCCATTCGTCGGGTACAAACCCAGACTCCGAGACACTACTAGAATTTCTAAATTAGAAAAATCTAATAGTACCCGACCCGGAATTTGAACCCAGACCCTACCGATCGGCAATCGCGCTTGCAACGACTCGACCAACGAGCCAGTCAGGAATAAGGCAAATATAAAGAATAAAGAAAACATGATGAATATACAAGATGATCAGGTTTGTAAAGATTTTTAGCACACCAAGTGCCAAATATCTCTAGATGAATGTTTGGACGAATATTTTCAGCTCAGTCTAACACTTACGGGACCTGGCACGAGCACCTATTAATAATAATTGTTATAATTAAACGTAACTATCATCCAAATAAATCATACAACGCGAGTTGTGATATTGTAACGTCGTTATACGTTGTAGACGATGGATGAAATAATACGCTAATAAATTAGGAATGAAGAGACGCTTCGTGCCTGCTGAATGTTCACGCCTATGTTGTGCGAGGGCGCCGTGCTCTTGCTGACGACGAAGGGTATGTTCGTGTGGTTGGTGGTCCCGTAGTAGCAGCGCATGCCGGCCTGCTTCATCTGCGACGCGACCGTCGGCAGCTCGTACCGGCGGCTGCGGTACTTCACGCGCCGCGGGTGACGGTGCACCTCCTGCGCGTAAACACACCACGCGTCCAAAATAAACCCACAAAAATGTCTTCCACTTTCAAAAAATACCGTTGAAAACATTCGCAACGCATTTTCAGGAGGCCGTATTCAGAAGCACACAAAAAGCGAAATCGCAAATTGTTCTTAATGTCCACTAATGTGTGTGGTAAGACTATTACCGACAATGTTGATCACTAGAAACCTATTTTTTAAAACGCAGTACATGTGGCATCAACTGCAAACATTGTTATAGTGAACTTACAGTGTAACTTTCGATCATCATCATTATCATCAGCGTATCTCAGTCTACTGCTGGACATAGACCTCCCCCAAAGAGCGCCATCGCGCCCTGTTTTCATCAATTTTCGATCACATACATACATATGTATATTTAAAGGCCGACAGAAAGCCCATTCAACGTACGTTGTTCGAACATAGAGAAAGGTGTAACAATATCGATATTTTGTTTTACATACATATAAAACTATGTATTAACCCGTTTTAGTTGTATTATTTCATTAACAAACTCTTCGACAAACACGGCTCGTTAAAGTCCTTGTCAATGATTATCACATAAAACGTTATCTGCGAGCGTCTGTGTTAATTGTACCGCGCTTGAATACTTAGATATATCTACGCTTAAGTAAATAAAATATGCAACAAGTCGTACCTTTTCTGTTTTCGTGTTAGTTGGCGCTACATTTTCCAGAGGGCCCGTTTTCTCGTCATCGTAACGTTGTTGCTCATAATCTGAAATAATACACTGTTACCGACCGTCGTAGCTCGCTGACTTAGTCATCTGGTGGGACAATGGACGAGTTCCATCGTTCATTGGGTACGCAACCACCGTCCACAGGACAAACAAGTGTTTCAATGAACTCGACGAAATAGTGTGTCAAAATGTATGTTCCCTGTGTAATGCTGTTGGAGTGTCAAATAAGTAAATAAATAAATAAATAAATAAATAAAACCAGACAGAGTACACTGAGGACTTGAACTTGAACAAGACTTCGAGAAATTGTTAAAAACGCAGTTATATCATACACACGTAATCATACACACTACACATAAATATTACATAAAACTTTATTGTAAGTTACAATTTCACCGCACTTGAAAATAAATGCAATTGTCTTTATTTTATTTTAATGATTTACCTTTTTTATTTTTAGTACGATTTCCAGCAGAAGATTGAGCGTTTTGTCGAAGCCACAACGAGGGCGACGGACTGTCACGATTCTTATTAAATAACTCTACTACAGGCCGCTCTTCCGTTCCGTGTAAATCTGTTCACAGTGGTCATGTGTCAAAGAAATATTATGAAATATATTATTAGAAATATGAAGTATTTAAATATACAGGACAGCACATAAAAATAATCAAAATATATACTATCTTTGTAATATAACCTGTCTGCCTGCATAAATGACTGAATGACGGTCTCGTTAGCCGAAAGGTCTTAGATTCTCTATCCCCGGGTCAGATTCTATTGGGTTTTTATAACTTGAAATTCCCAGTAGTGGCTCGGAGTGTGGACTGGCGCCCGTTGTATGGCAATAGTCTCACCACTCACCATATCTGTACTGATACAGGCTGATGATGATGACATATGACACAAAAAATACAAACGAAGATATTATCATATTCAAGTTTAAGAAAAAAAAATAAGTTACATATTGGTAGTCAACTTAAAACTCACCAATATTTATTTGATTGCCTGTTGCAGCACGTCGATTTTTTTGAGCAGAATATGCGTCCGCTCGCTTTTTTTGTTGTAGTTCTTCCTTTTTCACGTTGGACCATTTTTGTGGAGTCGCTGTATTTGACGTTAAAATTGTGCGTTCATGTAAATGAAAAACATTATATTTTGATGTACGTAAATAATATAAATAGGATAGCATCAGTGGACAAAAACAGTTTAAGAAATTTTTATGTAAAAGTATTAGCATTTTTATATATAGTTAATTCAAATTCAAATTCTTTTATTCATTATACGGTACATACATACACTCAATTAAAGTCATGTTTTAGTCATTGTTAAATATCAAAAATCGGCACTGTCTAAGACTGCTATGTATTACGACTCTACATTTTTTTATTAAATCTGCACGCCGTTTACTGGTAATCAGACAGTTGGAGGAAACATGGACTTATGTCGAATTTTACTTTTCACCTGCTTTATGAGACACATCCCGGAGAATCTCATTCCGTCCTTTCGCTTGCGTTGACTTCTTCGGTTGTTGCATCGCGGTTCGCTTTTTCGTCTTCGGCTTCAAACTTGGAAATTACGTATAATTTCATTTTAAAAACGAATAGGAAATAAAGTACTACATAATGATTCAATCGAGAACTACTCAACGACGTACGTATGTATGTAAGTAGTGAAATATTATGCTATAAAGGTTGTTAATCAAGATAGGTAGGCAATACGATAAAATTATCTGCTGATCAGAAACTTATGCGATGCTCATATATACACAATTCAAGCAATGTTGAGAAAAATATTAAATCACCATCAAAAACTACTGTGATCTTATACGTTCGTGACAGCCACAGTTCAAACACACGTAAATATATAGGAAACATCATACTAGTCGTCTTGCTGCCGATCATAATGTTCACTGTCAGAGTATTCATCCAATATATCTTCTCCACACGCCACTTCCTGAGACGATAGGTTCGAGGAAATTTGAACGCCTTGCCCACAAACTCCTGTTTTAGACATAACTACAATACTTCACTAGTAACTTTAATTCAATAACAAGCTAAATACCTTAGACCTGTGAAGTCTATAAGTAATTTTACATAGCAATTGTAGTGCCTGCTTGCGTTCTGACTTTCCTTGATAATGTAAAATGTATTGCGATAGAAAATTATCGGATTTTTTCAATATGAAAGATAGCTACAATACTTGTTGGATAATCTTGGAGCAAAGATGATCTTACCGTCTCCGTCAGCCCTGGTGCGACGCGCGTGCTGCGCCTGTATCGGCGGTCTTTGCTCGACATTTGACTGTTTGGCCTGAATCAATATATTTAAAATTATTGCCAATTATTATTATTTAGTTCCATCTAATGAAGAAATGCGCGATATAAACGATTTGTTTCGTAAAGTTATAGTGACAGTCTCACTTTGTACTGGTCCTGCAGCTGCCGGTACATCTGGTTGTAGCCGCGGACGTGGCCGAGCATGTCGTGCTGCTCTAACGTGGCGGAGTCCAGATAGCCTCGCGTCGGGTTCGCCGGCACTTCCAGCCGCCGCAGCCTCGCAGTCTGCGGCGACATCTCTGTAACCAGCAAAGCTATTGCCGTTTTCGTAATCAACGCCTTAACATTGCCAAGCACGGTGATATAAATAAACACTAATGATACGTAAAACGTACAACATAGACTTCTCATTATTTCTCATTTTAATATATTTTTAATGCAATTGTTTCTAGTTATGCCCGGGTAAGTATTAATTAAATTACTATAATATCCCCCGAAAGTTTATAACAATTCCTTCGTTTATGTACTAAAACAAATTTTCATTTTAAGTATCTATTTCTATGGTCATAAGTTACTTGTTTAAGCATAAATTACACAGAGAGTTGAACATCAGTAAGCACACATTATGATTGAATATTAATTAGTGAAACAAATTTTAAATTGGCCAGTTAAGGATAAACTTTGATAGTTCCCTCCATGATTCGCTCTTATATTTTCCGCCAGTACCTATCTGTGGTAACTCGTATACTTACATTTAACGACATACCGGTTAACGATGAAATTATTTATTTTAAAAAAACATACCATGCATCGCTTGCCATGGCATATATAGAGAAAATGTTTGTACTACGCGATTTAATAAAACCTTAACATATCACGAAAATATTCTATAATAATTAGCTACGTAACCCCTCTTTACTGTTTCATCAACATCATCATCATCGGCCTACTCCCGTCCACTGCTGGACATAGGCCTCTCCAATGGCACGGCACTGTTTACACAATTGTAAGAATAAAGCAAATAAAATATGTATGAATGAGCTGCTTACTCTTTTTTGGTTGAGTGCGCACCGTGATGAAAGGTACTTGTTCGCCAGCCGGTGGAACGTCACCAACTCGAGTCGTACTGCAAGACAATGTCGAGCGCTAATAAAATATTCACCTAACAACAATTAACCTAATAACAATTAACAGCGTTTCTTGTTATATCAAATACCTCTGTTTCTTTAACTTTTTCTTTCTTTTCAGATGTTTAACCATATTTATTTTCTCTTGTAAATCATTGCAGCGCGCCTCGGCAATTGCGAAATGGTCATCTACTTCAGGTATAGAAGCTGTAAAATTGTAATTTTTTTTTAAATATTTTATAATTATGATCTTTGTTTACCTACTTGCCTTCCCAGCTCTGACTCTTAAGAATGTTAATATTAAGTGTTGGCAACTTCAGTTCATTTTCTAAAAGGCATACCTACAAATAATGACGTATGACAATAGCATTATTCAAACATTTTGATGGAATAAAAGGACGCAATTCCCACATCAATAGATGTTATAAATAGCGGTATTATATGATTTACTCCATTTTTTCTTTATTGTAAATATTGTTGATTGAAGAGTAGTTGCAAGTGCTACTACAATGGGACGAACATCTATGGTGAAACGTGGGAGTGTTCAATACTACTCTGCCTAACCTTACGGTGATTACAGGCGTGATTTTAAGTAGGACTTTACTGTTGACATTTACCTACTGCCAACTTTAAAAGACAACATGACGTATTCAACTATCTACCGGTGTGGTCACTTAATCTTAATTGATATTTGATTAAAATTTCATAAAACAGAATACCTCTAACGTCTATTTTTCGTTCGGAACGCGTTGTTTCCACTAAACCTCCTGCGAGACTACTGGAGCTTCTATGCCGCTTATCTGAACAGCGCAAGTTTAATATACCGACCATTTCTTATCTATTACACAATAAAGATATCTACTTGTTGGTTCTTCGTCCCTTGGTTCATGGTCAAACATATTTCTGATATATGTAATATGCATTTGGAAATAACGTATATATGAATGCCATTTCACAAGACGGGAGTGTATAAAATTAAATGTGTAAGCAGGTACATATTTCAATCGTTTTCGGAATGATGGGAACGGATTATAAGCGATACTGTGGCTGATATAAATCTACGCGTATGCTATATATTATAACTGTCACCCGGGACTGTACTGAATATATATAAGACTTTTTAAATAGTAGAAAAGCCAACTTTTATATGTAAAATGTCTGTTCTGTTTTCATAGCATACAAACCTTTAGATAATTTTAAACCGTCGCCCATATTAACCCGTAATTTTCATAACACACCACTTGATGTCTTCGAATCAGTTATCGAACCAGAGTTATCGATTGATAAATATAAAAAAGGGTATTTTTTATTAATAAAGACACTAAAAAATCATTACGTCAAAGTTGTCAAAAAGATGCCAGCGTTGGAACAATGAAGCATCGCAATTTTCATATAAATCTATATAGGCTAAGCGGTTCGTATATTGATGTTATTGTTTCCTGGCAGGTAAGTATATATCATGTACCTAGAGTTAGTTATATCGAACCTATTTTGGTTAATTTTATTTATGTTCATTGCAGAGAACTCGGTTCCGCAAATCCCGAATTATTTCCACAGTTTTGTGCAACCTATTCTTACAACTTACCTTTTAATGTTTCGGCTATTGAACGGGGCAGATACAGATTATAACACAAACTCAGTCCTCAGAGATAGCGTCCGTGGTTTTACCCGGCGACGATTATCATTAAGAACCTGCGAAAATAACACCGGGCGCGTCCGGTATTTGGGTGGGTAACCGGTAATGCCAAATATTCCCGAGCTTTTTCAAGTTTCGGTGCGTATAGCCCGTTTTTTATTCTTCGCGCCATCATTGGGCAACCGTTAAATCTCATCGGAGACATTCAAAGTGGAACAAAAATATTACACACGCGGGCAGGCTAGATTGCACCTTCAAATTGGAACCGAATGATGCAGAAAGCTCCAGGCTGCGTGGTCGTGAGAAGCGGGACATGAAAAGGATTGCACGCACATCTCTATGGAGTGCGTCGGTAATTTTTATTTTAATATAGACATTTCTTAATATATAATTACCTTAAAATATCGGTAATAAGAATCCCCGGTAGTTCCCGATGGTACTATAATTAGCTGCCAGATTGTATTGAAGGTGAAAGAATAACCTTTACTATATAGTAGGTATATCATTAAATAAAATAAAAAAAAACACTACAAAGAGAAAGAACTCAAATCTAGGAATCTTGGAAAGAAATGTGAGGTAATTTCATATCGAATTATTTTCACAAAGTTCAGAAGCCTGTTATCGTGTTATGTGTATACAATGTATACAAAATAGTGAATTAAATGTATGTTCACACCAGTAATCGCCGAAGACGTAGGCACAGGAGTGTATAAGTACACTCCCACGTTTCACCAGTTACATTTATTTACCATGAAATAGACGGTGAGCCTATTGCCATACACCGAGCATAGATCCAGACTCCGAGTCACTACTAGTAATTCTAAATTAGAATAATCCAGTAGTAAATGAACCGGGATTTGAACCCAGGACCTCCCGACAATCGCGCTTGAAACCACTCAACCAAAAAATTGAATTAATCAATTAATGAAATTAATAAGACAAGACATAAAATTAAAAGTAGTCTCCGTAAATCTCAAAGATGAATCGTCATATAACTTACAATGCATAACATGTATCGACTTGCGGCGCAGTTGTTAGTTACATACCTATTAGAAAAAAATATGAGCTAAAGCACTAAGAAAACTAATTTTACTTTTTAATTTTCTTTTCTCCATCGAAGGTCTTCTTTAACATGATATAAAATATTGCCGAAAAAAGGTTATGTCTTAAAAATTGGCATAGACCGCGAATTTTAACTTATAACCTGATTTTTATTCGTTCTGTTTTGACAATCCTATAATGTATTTTTAAACAGGGACACATAACTTCGCTTGTTTGAATGAAAGGTGACATCTGTACGAACCTTTGTAAAACGTGATAGATACCTACATTTCAACCTACAAAATTAGTCCTAAGATTTAATAAAGATGGCAGTAAATACTGTTTATGATGTTTGCATTAATTTAATATGTATTTTGTCTTCATTCTTCCAAAACTAAAATAGTATATTATAACGTAATAGTAGATGATGTAAGAGAATTATGCTCAATTATTCAAATAATAAACTTCACAGCTGATACCAATACCCTTTTAATTGTACTCTGTAAATCAACACTTAGTTTATAACTCACAAAATTATTTTCCAATATAAATATAATAACCGACCAAAAATGCTAGTCTTATCATTGTATTACCAAAATAGTAATGTAATTAAACATTTGACTTTTCTTGAATTTAGAAAAGTATAATTTCTTAAGCGCAATGCGACAGTAACTCGGAACTTTTTTTAAATCAAATTTAAACTGTATTAGATCTAAAGGTCATTCTTCAACATTTGTATTAAATTATTATTAGTGCAACGCTGTTATAACGTTGTAAGAGTTACTTTATTAAATTTCATTAAACGGTGCACTATTTTTTAACATTGCTGAATTAATAATCTTTTTTGCTAAAAATTTACTGAAAACGTCTTTGAAACTTTACTAAAAATAGTTTTGGAACACTACGTTTAGGAAAGACTACTCTACTGGACAAAAGATGTCCAGCGTTCAAATACTTACAACATATTAAAGTTTGCAGAATAGGGTAGTCAGATATTGAAATATCATATTTTCCTTACTTTTCTTTCTCACACTCTCTTTGATTGTATACTTTTCTTGTACTACCGAACACTAAGCATAGCTTGTCAGTGATTTAGCGGTTCATAACATGAATAAACTATCACTATTAATAAGTGGATTATTATTCCAAAGTCCAATGAATTCCTAAACATGAATTGCAACTTATGGAGTGTAATGTTATAATAAAACACCACCTTGCTTTTCGAATCACTATCTCGTTAACAATAGACTTGTTTTTAACTAATTTTAAATGACTTCTATTGTTTAAAGTTCTGATTACTCTGTTAAGAATATCTAAGAATCTTAAGATCACTTCCAGGTCATTTTGTACATATAAACCAATAAGCCTAGCTATTTCAAACATTTTCAGACTCATCTCAAGCGTGATCCTGCTGAACCAGCACCACTTCCAATAATAATCCTATCTTTTCCAAGTGTCACACATGAAAATAAATAAGAGAAACATTTTATTCTTATATTTATTAATTCAATATACACCTATAACTACTTACTGACGCGAACATAATATAATAATTCCAATAATATTATAGTATAATTAATTGATAAACAAAATTATAATTATGCCAATTCTTTTATCGAAATAAACACTGATAAATGAAATTTGTTTTTTTAAACATACAAATTGGTGGAAAATATTAAACCACTATATACATAAGACATTTATTGAATTGAATTGAATTAAATAGTTGTCTTAATGCTTAGTGTCATAATACTCGTTCCTTATTACATTTAGTAAAAATAATATTAATTCAAATGCATAAATATTTGAGAGTATAATTATTACATTAGCAATTAAGCACGCTGTTGGTATTTTTTCGAGATTAATTAATATATTTACCACTACACATTTACGTCTTATATGTATATATTAATAATGTAGATGGAGCAAACACTAGAACGCTAAAAAATTATATGAACACAATACAATGATAGCAGTAGAGCCCCACGCACGATGATTTCTCTCGGTGAAACTAACGCCACGAGCCGTAAACGAAACAAAAAAACAAATTCCAAACTGTTTCATATAAAGCCAGAAAGAAAGAAAGAGAAAAAAACTCTTGTCTTAAAGACAGGCAAAGTATTTTCTGGATACTTTGATTTGTTACATTCACAATCGTCAACGTAAATTTATTGAAATTACAATGCTTGGTTGAAATTTCTAGTCACAAGTTTAAATCACTACTTGGGTTCGCCGCACGCAACTTACCCTGGTCATTCTCAAAAAATTACATTCAAGATATTCTTAAGAGCATTGAAGATCTATATATGTTGTTAGTTCTGTTCGTGGCGCACATTTCATGTATAAAAATAATATATATATAAAACCATAAATTCACACGAAAACATAACTATACCACCACACGTCACCCACATTACAATATCGGCTTGACTTCAAAAAAAAAGAATAACGGACAAAATGCAAAGCCTTCTTGTGGAATGAATATTTTTAATTCAGTCATAAGTCACATTGCATCTTTTAATAAAAATACTACATAATCTCAGTACAGACAAGTGCCATGTGCTATCTGACCATAGCTCTAGGCACCACAAATATTAACCTTGATAAATGACAAGGTATCTCTGTTGAGCTAATTTAAAATGATTTAGCTACAAATCATGTCACTAATATTTCAAATTAATTGGATGCAATTCAATCACAGACTGACTCAACTGCAGATGTGTAGCCGGCATTACATGTTAATGAGTAAATAAATGACAATTATAATATTATACTTTGCAAACCCCTGAAGTCAATAATTCTGATGTCATATTGTTTCTTCTCAAGTTCATTAAACAAAATTAATCAATAATAGTTTGATAAACATAAGTGATGTACATATATTTTAATCAAATCATAAAAATCATATAACTAATACATTTAAATTAAAATACCGTCCCAATAGACTAAAAATGGACAAAACACAAGAGTATTGATGTAAAACTTGGATGGCTGCCGATCAAGACAGGCATTACAAAATTGTATCAAAAAAATGTAGGACTGCATCCTACAGCATAATACTTATAAAATGCAGTGTTCACTGTGCATTACAGGTTGTGCATTACTTTACGATTTTCTGTTCTGACAAGTACATTAAACATTTAATGTTAATATTATTTCATATATTGTTAAAGATAGACCAAGTGTAAACATTAATGAAACCAAACATTCTAATGTACCATTGTGTTAGAAGCAAATTATCAATCGCCCTACAGATTGTTATTCAATCAGTTTTGATTTTAATGCTAGTAATAGGTACACATGACTTAATACTCGTTATAAATAAGAAAGAATTTCAAATAACGTCATAAAAATGGTCTTTAGATAATAATAATAGCAAATGGAAAAATTTAAAGGCCCATATTATATTATAGCATATAAAAGTGTCACAGTGCAAAAACGAACCAATTCAAAAAGAATTTCTCAAATTGTATATGACAAGAGAATCATATGCTGTACTTCTTTATATGTGAGAGCAGTCTATGCGATTTGATTTCACTGTACTGAGGTCAATCCTGTATACATGAAAAACATAAAACGGTCACATTTGAGAAACTCTTCTTGTACAAACCAGTCATTCATAAGAAAACTAACACATGTAATATTCATTATTTTTAAATATGGCATAATCTTTAATCGTAATAAATTTATAAAACAGCATAAATATTACAGTGTTAGCTTTTTAATGTGACATTGGGCCGCGACGTGCGAAGAAATCATAGCGGACGCACATTACAGAAGCATGCATTTCCTCCTCTTGACGGGCTCTGGCGGCTCCAGCGCAGCCAGAATTGCTTCATCAAACACATTCTTTAGCCCTTTCTGAAATATTATTGCAACATATGTTATAGACATATACATATAATACTTATTAGTTTGTATATTTTATACTGTCCATACACTGAGAAATGTATCACAGAATAAAAATAGATTGGTCAATTCACCATCATTGCTATATTTAAAAAAATTAACTAACTGTCAATCAACAACAAAAAACAACTCTATTGGAAAAATCCATGTGCCATCTTATTGCCTATTTTAATGTAAATGTCTCTGTAATTGTAACTGAAACCTGCATAGTGATCTTCCAGATCAAAACAGGTATCATAATGTGTACTTAAGACTCCTCTAATTGTGCAGCATTCCAATTTAACTATTTATGGGACTCAGCCATTGCACTTTTCACAGTCATATCTAAACCAACATTATTATATATGAAATATTTACTGATGTTTGTATTTCAATTGTATATGCCCTTGCCCATGTTAAAATGAACCAAAGTATGAAAGGAACAATGTATATGTTCTTTTGTTTGTATAAGAAACTGATAAAAATTTGTAGCCAGAAAATATTCACATGTTATTCCTGTTATGGACATTTCTAAATTATATGTTTTTCGAACAGTGAACTTAGATAAAAATTACCCTGCATTAGACAGCTCTCCAATCAAGTTGGTTACAATATATTAGTTTTAGACTGTGATTAAAAAATGTAGTAGTAGCAAAAAAACCATGAACAATATAAATAACAAATTTAACCTTACTTGAGTGAGGGCTGAGCACTCAACATACTTGACAGCTTTCAGTTCTTTAGCAAGTTTCTCTCCCTGTTCCAAAGATACAGGTTTCTGTTTTATTTTGGCCAGTTTCTCCATAGTGACCGGGTCATCTCTTAAATCTATCTGTGTTCCCACAAGCAGGAATGGTGTCTTCTGCTGATGATGAGTTATCTCTGGTACCCACTGTCAATGATAAAAGGAAATTGTAATATTCCACTCAGGTATGTGTTGAGTAATTTATTATTATTTAAACATTTTTCGTGGAATAAGTGAGTTTTTACATTAATGGCACATGCTGTTAACTAAATTCATAACAGTCAACCACTATATTAAAAACAAAATTATATTAATTTATATACACACATACATACATATATATATATTTTATTGTCATTAATTGTCACACGAAATCCTTTATAGGGCTTACATTTGTTTGGTTTTCCTTACTTGTAATTTTCCTTGTTATCTATACATACAATATAGTATATGCAAGTGATATGTGCTGAATATATATAATTATGTTGTAATTGTGTTCATATTTATTCACAAATAATACACATACCTTTTCCTTAACATTTTCAAATGAACTCGGGCTCACCACACTGAAGCACACAAGGAAAACATCCGTCTGTGGATAACTTAGAGGCCTGAGTCTGTCATAATCTTCCTGACCTATTGAATGTACAAAATAGTTTAGTATAACATTATTAAAATTGGTTAAATAAATTAATCAATTATTTGAAATACTGTACATGCCTGCAGTATCAAAGAGGCCTAAAGTATAAGGCTCCCCACCAATCATGACCGTCACGGCATAGTTATCAAACACTGTGGGAACATATTCAGATGGAAACTTGTTAGTGGTGTAGCTGATGAGCAAACAGGTCTTGCCCACAGCACCATCACCCACTACAACACATTTTATGGTCTGCATCTTGAATTAAAAGTGATTTCTTCTTGACAGTATGTTTCTAAACACAACTATTTAACTTGGCTCAAATAGTCATTTAAGATGTTTCTCATAGCAACCTCCGCAAAAGAGGATATCTGAAAATGTCAATTTCAATTATCAAAGTAGTTTTATGTGTGATAACCATCACTGTTATCTACATACATAGTATTTCACAAATATTTGGACCGAATGACGCAAGGATATGCTCATATGCTCTGTGAAAATCAGACCATGGCATCACAACCGAAAGATGAAACTTTCAATTAACAATAAAAAATCATAATCAGTTGCAAGCAAATAAAAAAAAAAACACACTAAATTAAATAGCTTTGCAAAATATTTTGAAACAAAATTAAATTTCACACAAATTTAAATTGCAAAAGACATTGCATGCCAGCAGCGATCAATGAAATACTTTAAATAGAGACAATATAGAGCCATTCCAGCGCAATCAAGCCATCCTGCCCCACATCACGTGATCACATGTGGAGTACCGAATCAGGGCAATGAATGCCAATGAGGGGATTTTATTGGTGCAAATTGAACTGGTCTATGCGCAGTTCCTCAGGCTTAATATATTGTTTTAAATAATACAGTGAAATTCAAAGTCCACACGTTAAATGAATTTGTTATCCAAATCCATTGCTGTTATTTCCAAATCAGACTATAGCATAATGTTAAATTAAATTTGTCTTCATTTTAATTATTCACTGATTGCACAACAAGTCAGAAATGAGCACTAACAAAAAAAAAACAAAATATGCAAATACAAATCGCCAATATAACATGTAGAGAATGTTTTGTCTAATACTATCACAATAAGCTCACCACCTATTCCATGGGAAGTAAACGGTGAAACAGAAGTGTACTACACTCCTCTGCCTACCCCTTCGGCGACGTAACATTACAGGCGTAATGTTACGTCGCCGCTGAGCAATATTTTTAGTACTTTTTGTATATCAACAAGAATTTTTGAAGTGAAAACCTGTATAGACATGTTAGACGAGTTTTTGGTTAATTAATGTCTAGCCTTGTTGGTCGAGCGGTTGCAAGCGCGACTGCCGATCGGGAGGTCCTAGGTTCAAATCCCAGGTCGGGTGCTATTGGATTTTTCTAATTTAGAATTTTTTGGTAGGGAATCTGAATCTGGAATTGCGCCCAGTTTATGGCAAAAGTCTCACCACCTATTCCATGAGACTTAAACATAACTGGTGAAACTTGGTAGTGTACTACACTTCTGTGCCTACACCTTCGGGGGATTACAGGTGTGATGTTACGTTTAATGTGTAGCCATGGACTAGTATTAAATTTTTTCTAACAATCAATAGTACACAATAGACACGGCATATGGGCCAGCTAGCTCATATGTGTAAAGTAAACCTGTCTGGAACTCGTATGAAAATATGAAATGACATGATCACATTAAAATATCTCATGAAAGCATGACATGACAACATTTTAATTGATTTATTTTTGTCTTTATACCACCAAATGAGAGCTATGATTGCTTCAAATGGACAAAGTGTATCCATTACTGCTACAACATATGTATATTATCATCTGACTGACTTTCAATTGCTATATTCCAATTGAAATAATGTGGAGGTCTCAGGATATCTGTGAGTGACTTCAGGAACAGTATGACTCATCATTATCAAGCTAAAATGTATACCAATGCTAGGGATTATTGCAACACTAATCTTCTGTTGAATCATGCAATAATATAATGCTCATATATAGATATATACTACAATATGATTACACTAAATTCACAACCTGACTTATGTTTTCAACACCAATATCCCATAAACGCTAATAAAAAAAACCTAATATATCCATAAACAGATTTAGACCCTTGACCTGAGAAGTTCTGCCTTAATTTTTTTCTGAACATCAACTATATGTAGTTCTCTCCAGTCATTACTATGTTGTAAATAATAAAATCTTTAAAATGCTTTGCTTTAATTTAGTACAATATATCTACTAAGGTGAATTTTAAATATATAAAAGTAAGAGGCACTGTTTGAAGTTTTTAGGTAATATAAATATGTATTTAATCTTCCTATGAAATATTAATTTATTCTGTTAGTCTCACTAAAATATAAAATTAACAAATTAGTTATCAGTAGCATTTGCCACAAATATCAACACTATTTTCTTAAATTTTGAAAATTATATGCCCCTTAACAAACATTAACTAATTTAAAAAATTCAATAGCCATGGAATAGAAGTCTGCTTGAATAAAATCAACTGGTACATGACAAATAGAATGTATGAGTGATTGTATGTAGCTATCTATTGTTAATATAGATATATTCTAAAACATAATAGATACACATTTCATACAGACTACTAGTTAATTATTCAACATAATGTATTTGTTTTATATAAACTTAAACACTTAGGTGCATAATTTAAGCTTCATGTGAAGTACTGCACAGCCAAATAGTTAAAAGCCATATCAAATTTTTAAGAATTGTGTGAAAGGGGACAATGACCCTCATGAAATATGTATGTAAATGAAATATTTATAACTTCTGTGAACTTCAAAAATAGAATACATTACAGTAACACGCAGCATGCTTATAATCTAGCTATGTACTATTTCGATCAAACGGTCGACATGACCATGCCCATGCCTTCACGGATATCACTTTCTTGTCGCTACTTATAACTTTATATGTATCTATCTAATATTCCAATCGTGCATCATATACTAATTACATAAGTGATTATTCTTAAAATTTGCAAACTGAATCCAAAACATATCTAGATGTTGTTAGCACAAGGGAATTTAACTCTAGAAAACATTTTTTTTACATAATCACGTCACAATACATTTTGACGTCCATTTTGTGTCGGGATCGAGCACCAATTAAGGTAACTATTAATTATTTCGAATTAATAGTTTACAAGAAGGTTTTACTTACCTTAGAGTATACTATATCAAAAATCAAACAAAAAACTTTACTCGCAATACTTAAAACACAGCTAGAAAATTACAAACTGCAAGCAACGGGTTGGGTCCTTGACGGTGACGCCATTGATTGTGTATCATAGATAAAAAATACCGCATTTTCAATTTATCCAAATATTAATATTCAATAATCTATATTAGAATAATGTTTAATATTTTGCAGAATTAAATCTTCAAGTTATTAATACATCAACGCAAAAAAATGTAAAAAAGTACATAATTGTAAAGCATAAAATAATAATATTTTATTGAGTTAAACGAATTATTCATTTGAAAAGTGTGCCAAAAAATGAAAACGAGAATGAAGAAATACATAGGTATCTATTGAATAATAGATTTGCTCTAGTATTGTTTTACATTTTTTAATACTAACGCGAATGCATAATTCTTGATATCGGTGGTTTGCACATAGACTAGCTCCTATCCGATCCGATACGGTATTATTTTCAAATTGCCATAGACTTAGTTTTATAGTTTTGTATGATATATATTGTATCTTCGTTTCGTAATATCTGAAAAGGTATTAGAACCTCTAATTGCACTAATATAAAAATAAGGACTGAGAGCAACTAACAATAAGTTAGTATCCGATTCACATAAACCGAATAACGCATAGAGTAAGCGGAACGACACCGAGATTATACACATGTACCTATGTTTTTATCAATACTTGGATCTATTTAATGTTACGATATCACGCCGGATAGTATGTAAATGCTATTACATTCGACTAAGCGTTGAAATACAATTTAAGTGTCTACAAAATAATATAATATACCCTCTTTTCGATCTTCCAGAAGAAGACGCGAATGAATAAATAGCCACGATCTGATTGGCGAGAGCTATTCGTTTTCAGACCACCTACTGGCTCGGTAGCTCATACTAAAAAAAAAAGGATTCGTTTTTCAAGATTAATGATAATCGATTTTGATTAAACATTGTCATATCGGAGTGAGTTATTACTTTCGAGTTTAAATTTTCCTGTTGTAAACTTCGGGTGCTCCAAAAATGCCTCTGTTGGGAGAAGAATTTCCTGATTTTACCGCCAATTCTACCGCCGGTGAAATAGATTTCCATGAATGGCTGGGCAACTCGTAAGTATTTATGTTATAGACAAGTATATTTAAAAGTTATTATATTTTTTTTATAAAACAGTATTTGCTACTCTAATTTTAATCTTATATGTATTATAGTTTAGGTGAATATTTGTTTTAATTGCTATAGTTTTGTAGCACATTTTATTTTTAAATACCCACTCTATTCGTAATTGTTGAATGCGAAGTTTAAAAATCGCCTTTCACAGGTTTTTTTAAACTCACAGCATATTTAGATTTTAGACAAAATTATAGCCCAATTACAAGTTGTTTTAGAAAATTACAATTTGAACATAAATTTTAATATTATTTAATATTTAAATAATATGTTAGTGGAGTCACTAGTAAATATGTATATATGATACCACACACAATACTGGACTTCTCCCGACACAGTATCTGCAATTCTTTTGTTCACCAGTTTTAAGATTAAGATAAGATTTGTTTGAAGTAGTTCATGTTACTTATAAATGTTCATCTTTCATCATCGTATTTGCTGACTAAAAGTACAATCCTCGAATAGCATTAGGATTTTGTTGGACGTTGCCCTTCTGTATATTTATAACATTAAAACAAAATTTTGAAATAGACATTTTAAATTATCATATAGTTATGGTCAACTTTTAATACAGAAACTATGTTTGTTCTATTGCTGAAACACATTTGCCCATAAATTAAATGGCCTTAACATGCAAATGCACTTATAACAGTGTCGATACAAAGATAATCAACCTGACATGTTAATTGCTACCATTAATACCTCTATAAATTGGTTTCTAAAATCTATTTGGTTACTTACTGTGCTATAGGCTGAATAGTTTGATTATCAAACATTTCACAGCTGATCATAATAATCATCATCATCCTTATGTCCACCTTTTCTGTTCCACTGCTGGACATGTCCTTTCCCAAGGTGTGCCACAACTCTAGATCCTCCCCAGATCTCATAATATATTATGTTAATTCATGGTTTTTACTGTTTTTTTTGTTTCAATTTCCAGTACTTCGACCTATTCTTAATCATATCGATATTATGATAATAGATATATTTAGTAGAGGTTAATAATAACTCTTTTTGTTGTTAGCCATGAAACATAATAAACAAAACAATTGGTCTGAAATTAGAACAATAGACATGTGAATGGATCAGTATGTACCTGTTCTTGTGGGACTATCTGATTTTTCACATTCTCAGCTCTCCACTTGCATTATTTCGATGTACCCAAAAGTGTTGTTAGTTAGTTAGTTGTTGTTGTAGCATGTTGCAGTTAGTTTTCTGATGTATCATCTAAGCAAACTTAAATAGGTGTGTCTATTTTTCTTTCTTACATTTGTTATTGTAAACCTACAGTATATCATTTGAGATCAGAAAAATCTAAATGTTTAATCATATTTTAAATGTTATTTACATACAAATGTTATATACATATTGTAAAATCCTTATACTATAGAGTAAATTTTTTTGTCTTTGTGGATGCCAGTAAAATTATTTTTTTGAAAACAACAGTTCAATAAGCCTTTATTTCAAATTGAAATCATCTAACTGACCCTAAATAATAAAATGACACATCTCCAATTGCTTTGATATTAGGATCGGTGGTGGGATACTGTTAAAGCTATTATATTATCTAAATAAACCTCTTAAACCAATAAAGCAATGATTTACCATTTCCTCCTTGAACCGTAATTCACTCTAGGATAAGTGGACATCAATCTTCCACTTTATCTTGGGATGAAATTGGCCTCTAGTTATTGCAAAAGTATTTTTGCAATATGTTTGTTGAGAATTTTTTGCTCTTTGAACTCTTATTATCCATGAACAGGATGTTCAATCTCAATTGGGCATGCGAATGATCTGCAGAGATCTGTAGCAATTGACTCTTTGTTAGTGAATCAACACTGATGACATTCAAGCTACAATATGCACCTATTATTTTCTAAGTAGGATATCCTCATGTTAAGTCAGTTTGAATCTGAAAGCTATATAAGTGCTGCATTGAATAAAGTACTTCTGTGGATGTGCACATCGGTATTCTATAATAGCTTAAAAAATATCACTAGCTCCTTTTCACTTAACATCTGGACATGATTTTAAAACATTTACATAAAAAGAAACTTCTTACAGCTAATAGTTATGACATAATGGTATTATAAAGTTTCGTCTTAAAGAAGACAGATGTTTATATAAACAAAAAAAAATTAAATCATATATTTGTGTACACATTTCAGTTGGGGCATACTGTTTTCCCATCCATCGGACTTTACTCCTGTCTGCACCACGGAGCTTGCTCGAGTGATCAAGTTGATGCCAGAGTTTGAGAAGCGCAATGTAAAGGTCATTGCTTTGTCCGTAGACAGCTTGGATTCACACTTTGATTGGATTGAAGATATCAAATCTTATGCAGGTTTATGTTCACAAGTTACTTTGATAGATCTGTATATTCTTAACACAAGTTTATCTGATAGTATTCATTTGCTTCAGGCTCCATAAAATCAAATTGATATGGTGTTAGCTGAAATCATAAAATTTTTTGTAGATATATCTGGAGCTATACTGTTCTACTGAGTCACAGGTAGATATTCATTGTAATGTTGTTAATACGGATATATGGACTAATAGCCATTTGCTTGTAATGTCAGTGTAGTTTTTCTAACATGAATTTCCCAGTAATAACACAATTAATTCCCTCTTTATGGCAGTATGTTCAACTTCACCCCTATTCCATTTGATGTAACAACTGGTAAACCATGGCAGTCTAAATTCTATACTTATCTGCTAATATTTTAAAGAAATATGGGCGTGATGGATCTTATATCAGTGTTATTATTAATTTTAATTCATTGGCAATTTATCTAGTGATAAGTTATAATAAAATGTTTGTTGTTGTTTTTTCAGGCTATAGTGGTGATGGTTTTCCGTTTCCTATCATATCTGATAAGGACAGGATTCTCTCCTTCCGATTTGGCATGCTTGATAGGGATGAACTAGACTCTGAAGGCATTGCATTGACTGCTCGGGCTGTCTTCATTGTGGATCAGAACAAGAAGCTTAGATTGAGCATTTTGTATCCTGCAACTACTGGCAGAAATTTTGAGTAAGTGTCATTACTAATAAAACATTGATTGCCCATTTAGATAAGACTTCTTCACTGTAGTACTGATTGATTATCAGGTTCAGATTATGTCGTCATCAGCCTGTTCTAAGTCCATGATTGGACATAAGCATTACTTGAGGGATTTTCGCTGATAATCCTCACCAGGCATGCTGGTTGAGGACCGCAGAGCACGGGTTTTGCCACCCTCTAAACTGCTGTTCGTCGGCTGCTAGGTCATGCTTAGGCAGGCCGCACCTTACCCCAACCAACCAGCGCAGGATTTCATCGTTTCTTCCGATATCTTGGTATCCCAACGTAGAATTCAGGGATGTATTCTTTCCCCGTCTCGACACACAGTCACGTGAATTACAATAATGTATGGAATTGCGAATTACATCATAGTAAATCAATGTGGCGGCGGCTTGGAAGTCAGATTGGAATGCTTTTTTTTAATATTTAAATACTTGCTTTAGTGACAGCCGATGTTTCCTTCGATACAATACAGAATATTTTTTCATTGCATTTTAACAATGCGCTAAATTATTTTTAGTGAGATTCTGCGCGTGATCGACTCGCTGCAGCTTACGGACAAATGTGACGTGGCTACTCCGGCCGACTGGCAGGTTAGTCTTTGATTTTATGTTTAGGTATACCATCTACCGCCGATACAGCAACAGGCAATGTATGCATATATATGCCAAATATACATTAATTACAAACACGAGTTCTTTGTTAGAGATATGTATGTGCTTCAAATGTACGTTAAGTGAATGATCGCAGAACACTCATAGATTGTTCTAATGGTAGTCCACACTTTTATATATTGAATGGGAAAACGTGTTTGTCTGTTTGTCCTATAAAAACGGTAAAATTGTTTGCCGCGATTTATGGCCCAGAGTTATCAAGGAGTTATAGTGTAGTTATCACGGAGTGCCACAGACCTGTTTTATTCCAGAAAGAGGCACTAAAAATGTTCATTTAACAATTCAGATGTAAGATCACGCCTGTAATCCCCGAAGGGGTAGGCAGAGGAATGTAGTACACTCCCACGTTTCGCCATTTGCAACAGCAACACGAGCAGGGACAACGTTTTCATTACCAATATCACAAAGCCAGCTAGCTCGAATGACTTTCTGACGTAAGGAATTTTCGGGCCAGCTTCACAACCATTT
>DWME01001269.1:0-25792 GCA_018244795.1 Parelbella ahira ahira
GCACTCGACCCGGGATTTGAACCCAGGACCTCCCGATCAGCAGTCGCGCTTGCAACCATTCGACCAACGAGGCAGTCTATTATGTCATCACGCCAGATTAATTATATGATAGGCAGAACGTGACGTGCAAAATATCTCTATACTTATATACCTGAGATGGGTCTTCTAAATAATAATTCTTCTATACATATAATCTCGTTTAAGCCTTATCATTAGTCGAATTTACATACATATCTTCACACCAGCTTCTTAACGGAGTAGGAACACGGAGTCAAATATCATAACCACTAGATACATAACTAAATGAATTAATAAAGTGCGTACATATCCGGGTACTCACGACAGTAAACATATTTGTATGAAAAGATTTAATGTACCTTCAGATAAACGAAGCCGAATATCCGTATCATAGTAAAGAATCCATTTAACACACAAAACGGGATCTTGTAAGGTTATATATGGGGATTTATAAGCCTTAATCCAAGCTTACACGCTGGGTCTTTTGGACTTTTGGTCTAATGTTAGTTATGTATCTACATAGGAAATGGCAAAATAAAAGAGCACTTTCTATTGAAATAGAATTATCTACTCATATAAACTCTTACGTTTCGCCATTTACGTGTACGTCCCACCTTGGAATAAGTGTGAAGCGTTTTAAACTTCTCTGACTACCCTTTAGGTATTATAGGCGTGATGATATGTTAGAATAAAACATTTACTGCCTAGTAAGTCGAGTGGTTGCAAATGTTACTGCTGAGGTCCTGGCTTCGAATCCGGATCGGATACTAGTAGATTTTCCTAACTGGATATTCCTAGTAGCAGCTCGGAGTCTGGATTTGTACCTGATGTAAGGCAATAAGATCAACATCAAATCCAAAATGGGACGTATAACGTAACTGGTGAAACGTGAGAGTGTAGTACACTATTCTGCCTTTCTCTTTAAGGGAATACAGGAATTATGTTATAGAACTCTAAAGTGTTCAAGTTTTCTATAGTATACTGGTGTATTGTACTAGTATCAGATATACCAGTGTTGGTAATTGTTGAATAAATGTCGATACCAGATTATCATGTCGACGATTTTTATCGTTCGGTCGAATTTCGGTTCTGTAATGTTCCAACTGCATTAAAATATTCTTTTAACCATCCCGCTATCGTTAACCCATGGGATATATCAAGATTTACATTAGATTTGTATCAAATATCCAATATAATTATTAATATACATACAAACTCATAGCGGCAAGAAATCTTTTCCTTATTATATGTGTAACACAATATTATCTATACCTGTCATACATATTGTTTACTGTTCTTAAATTTGTTAGTGTAAACAGTTTCAGTCGAGAGAACGCGTAAATGATATGCAGGTTTATGATCTATAAAAATTGTAATTGCATTGTTCAGGCCGAGTGATTGGAGGCAACGTAACTTTCCACAGAATCTTTAAAATTTTGTTAAAAACCTTTGTTTCAATGAAATTCTTGTTATTTCTAAAATTTCATTATGTCTCGTGAGTTAAAACTATCATTCTAAACTATTTTTACGAATATATGAATAGTCTATAGTTATTTATTCGTAACTAACATTACATATCAAAAAAGAAAAGATACAACACAATGAAATCAAACCATTTGTGGTCTATCAATATATCTTCGGTTACTTCATTAAATTATCTTGGATTTATAACGTTCTATTACCCAAGCGAGCGACTTCTTCGCGTGTGTCGACAATAATGATGAAAAACAAGCGCATATTTTTACATAATTGCAACCCCTATCAGCAGCCAAGCGTTGTATAATGGATTTTGCGGTATTCAATCGATACTGTTAACATTGATTAGTGTTACCGATTAAACGTACGATACGGTTTCATGCTTGTAATCACTATATAATTTAATCATTATTTTTATGTTGGTAACAATATGTTATAAACGGGCAAGCTCTTTCGTATTTATAGTCAAATGCGATAGATATATTTTTCTCAAAGGCTTGTGAAGTCTGCCAATCTCGACTTGGTCAGTGTGGCTAACTATGACGTTAACCCTCTCATTTTGGGAAGAGACCGTGTCCAAAAGTAGAACGATATGTGTTAGAAAAAATTTAATATAAATGTGATGTAATTACAAGAGATTATTATCTTTATTATAGTAAACGCCGAATTTGTATCTACGATCAAACTTATATAAATACACATACGTTTATATTTATAGATATACACTTACATGGATACTTATACATCCGGTTACAAAATAAAACATTTTTCCCTTTATGTGAGACAAATATTCGCTATGACTGGGAATTGAATCTACAACCTCTGATTCAGTATCCAGCTTTTCAAATTACTGAACTAACGAGCAAGTCAAATTAGAATGTCCTTTTCTGTCGCGACCACAGCAAATGAGCATGTAAGTCATTTGATTACTAATAAGGTAAAACACCTATCTCTCATTGCATATACACGCAGAATATCACTACGTTATGTATGCAGCTGTCTTGCAAGAATGTTAACCATAAGTGTTAATTTTCAATACTTTTCATTATCATTTAGTCACCACTTTTTGTATCTCCTCTTGAGTTTTCAATACCAATAGTCACGGCTATTGCTATGTTCTGTGCTTTCTTATCTAATCCTTTTATCTGATATCTAGTTTACGTTTTTAACATTACAAATCTTAAATTGTGTGACGTTTTGTGATAATAGATTTGTAAGCCTATTGTAACTCGAAGTGACGGTGGTTTTTATTATTACTATTATGATAATAATCATTAGATTATATAGACAGTTATTAAACAACAGAAGTTGATATTTTACGACCCAACGCTAACAACGTTCGTCCCGCAGTTGGTTGTCGGTAACACTCTAGTTGTACTTATACAAAATATGAGTTCACTCGGTAAAGAAAGAGCGAACAAATAAGGCAACAAGTTTGGCCCGATTTACCAAATAGACGAACACACACATCCAATGGCCTAGCCGCTACAACACGCTAACTGTATTTCTCAACTTGTTTGACCGATACGTCGAGTTAGCTTCGCGCCCACAGCTGCTATGGAACTTATTCATACCCATTGGTCGAAGCTGTCACTAATATGTCCGAATCGTGATCAGGAAAAAGATTTACGAGTTCACTATTATGTTCGACTGGCTATTAACATGAAATTTAGTGGCCACTTAATAGATATTTAGTAGTTATATTATGACTTATCCAGCAATTGCTGTTGGGTGGCTTTGATATGATTAAGGAATAATATTTCTTCAAAGACTACCATTAAAACATTCAACAAGTTCTTATTAAAAATCCAAAACTTTACTTCAAATCTTGAAAAAAATATGTGCCCTACCCACATTTACATAATTGTCCGCTAAATAGGTTAAAATTGTACCAGAAGAGCTTTAACAATACGGAATAATGTACGGAAATAAATAAATCATTGTATTTCGCATAATATTTTGCAAAAATGTGGTAATGAATATTTATGTTCATTATTTAAATGAAAATTTGTGTACACCGAAAACTATTTCATTGTACGTTGGGACACCACAAGAGTTCGTTCAATAACTCGCTGTTAACAGTTAATTGTTTCTGTCAATACACACAATATCAAAGTACCGTAATTAGTAGTAAAAAAAACTCAACTACCAACTCCGAAACTAAATGTACTCGTATAATCAATTAATAAGTATTTATGCGGTCACATTAACAATTTTCAGACATGCGATGGCCAGGAAATGTGTTCAGCTAATCGGAAATTAAATAACCTCGACTAAGTAACTAGATGTGAAGTGCGAGTGTAAGTGATAAAGTTTACAAATATACCAGTAGGTAATGATAAGCAATTACTTAATTTCGTTAATGCCTTACAAATGCAAAAATGTTTGGTAACAGAAATTCCAAGACATTATCATCAGTTATACTAAGTCCACATACGGAATGCGTTCACATTGAAGTGTATTTGACTGTGTAGTCGACATGTTGATATTGTCGACTAGACAATCAAATGAGTTGTACAAACAGTGAGTATGCCCGGCGATGAATAAATTAAAGCAAATAGCGGCTATCCCATTACAGGTTCCGTTACATCGACGGCTCCGATAAACTCCATGCAAATATCTAGGCGATAATATGGCAAATGAACCGCGACAAACGGCACCGTATTGTGTCATGTTAGGAGATGTAGCGATTTTTATCACTAAATGATGCGTGATTGTGATTTGACTGCTTCGTTGATCGAGTGGTGGCACGCGCGATTACCGATCGGCAGATAATGACGTGTTCAAATCCCGGATCGAGTAGGTATCGGATATTTCTTAGGTTCTCTAGTAGAATTTTTAGTGATGGTTCGGAGTCTGTGTCCGGTGTATGGCAATAGGCTCAAAACCTATTATATCGTGGGATGTAAGATTTCATTATGTACTCGCTTAGCTTACATGTTTGTCACAATAATCCGACTAGTTAAACCTTGATGTGAGTTAAGCCGGAACTACTAACTGTTCATGAAACGTTTAATATTGAAATCGTTTTATTTTTTTTAAGTGAATACATCACAGGGTATATTACTGTGGCGGTTGCAGCAATCTCTGTTACGGCTTTTGCATATGTTTCCGTTCACTGTTACATGGCTATTTTATTTTAATTGTACGCATCTTTAAAATGAATGATAATGAATATATTGCATAAGTTGTAGTTTAGGAGCGGTACATGTAAAGTGTGTAGGTATAGGTTGTATAATATCTGTTCAATCTTTCACGGAAAGATATTTTTAATTGACAAATATGCTGTACATCGACAATCATTTACTTTACTTATCTTATTAATTTTTTCTGTTACTTTTTTTACGTCGCGTACCTACCACAATAGTGCATCATCACCAAGATTCAGTGGGAGATAATGACACCAGTCATTAAGTCCGCTCATTGTAACAATAAAGTGTAAATAAATGTATATTATAATTTAATAACACATAATAAACTTGAAAAAAGGTAATTTAAAAGGTAGATTACAGAACTATATGGCAATAGGCTCACCACCTATTCCATGGGACTTGAACGTAATTGGTGAAACGTGGGAGTGTACTACACTCCTCTGCCTAACCCTTCGGGGAATACAGGCGTGATGTTACGTTTTTTTTAGATTACAGAACTATTAATTACTAGGGAAAAGTCAGACAAGGATAAGGTAGAAAATTTTTTTTTGTTAACAAAATCGCTATCTCCTACTATTTTGACACCGCTCAGATCCTTCAACGATAAAAAATGAGTAAGAAGCTTTCCAATGTTTGCCCTTTTTCTGTCAATAAAGAACAATCAATGTGCACCTTCTTAGCACATAATCTAAAAGATTATTCACGGGATTGTCTTGTAGGTGTATTCTTTTGTTGACACACCATCTTATGTATTTGTTTGTAATAGCATTTCCTACTTATATCGCTACGTGATCACATCTCGGATCGTCATTTTTAGTCATCGTGATATTGGTTTTGTCCAATTTGGCGAGAATTAATACTATTATGTTTTTGGCCTGTACCGACACAGCAACACTAAAGCTACTTCAGTAGGAGGCGTTGTTAAGCAACACTAAGCAAATTTTCATTGCTTGAAAACACGGATGAAACGCATTTTCTAAAAATGAAACCTAGCTAAATGCTAAATACTACAAACAAAATTACAATAATAAAAACTGACATAAAACTGTAAAGTCAGTGGTGTGTTAGGATTCGAATCTTGAACTCTATATTAGGCAATTACCCTTAATTACTTTTAGTTGCATAATATTTAGATTACATATACATATATGAACTTCAATTATGAAATCGTTATCTACATATTTTATTAAAAATATTTTATACTTTAAAAATAATTTGTCCAGAAAATATTATAACTGAGGATCAGCGGATTTTTTATGGAATATAAATCTTTTGCAATTTCAATATTTTAAGTAAATGTCGTGCATTTGAGTGTAATCTTCAATGGAAACATTAGCACTATCAAATGTGTAAATAACGAAGCACAGGCGTAACGAATTCGGTATCGCGCGGATATGAGGGCAGGCGACTTGCGTAACGTAAGTTGCAAAGGCTTAGTGCACAAGCATTTACTTTTCATAGCGTTTACACTGATATTTTTATTCTTCTGAATATTAAATTTGTCAAGAGTTTCAAAATTGAATTTCTGAGTTCATGCATTATATAATATCGCGTCTATATTACTCCGAACGGGTAAGCAGAAGAGTGAAGTGCACGCCCCGTTTTGCCAGTTATGTTATCGTCCCGTGGTGGAATCACTATTCTTTCTACGTCACTATGGTCTTATAGTCAGCATATCGGCGTACACTGGGCCTAAATCTCTTCGGTCTATTATTACTAGAAATTTTAAGTCAGAAAACCCAATAACAATTTGGCCGACCCGGGGATCGTAATCGGGACCTCTTAATTAGCAATCACGCTTGCAACGATTACCTGAATGAGGTAGCCAAATTTCGAGTATATCTTGGAAATGTACTATCGAGTATAACTTGGAAATTTACTATAGGCACAACTAAAAATAATTCTGTATCGATGGAAAGTACTTGACTTGATAGTTAAATAATGTTAAAATAATAAGGTAGTTTACTTGAGTGCGCTTAAGAAAATACACCCATCTGTGATTTGAAAGTAACAGATTCGTTCAGCGAGAGGATCAGATCGGAGCACGCATGCCCAGGACAAGCCTATAGCCATGCATCAAGCATAAAACTGGTCACCGAGTGTCTACCAAAAATTTCAAGATGAAAAGTCCAATCGTGCTCCACTTGGGGATCAAAACCGGGACCTCGCGATCGGTAGTCGCGCTTGCAACCATTCGACCCACGACGCAGTCTACACTTCTGTATGCAATTGTCAAGCATCCAGTCTGTGTTATTAGTGACTAAAAGATAACTATTTATTTGGCATATACACATATTGAACCGTCTGAAACCATTAATCGGCAATAGAAAGTGGATGCTGTGCTGAAGCCCTTACATCGTTTATTGGCTGAGTTGCACCACAGAAGCCGAGGCAATAAGTTTTGTACTCGTGCGTGACCAGTGTTCGTATTTTACGACTCGAACACACTTTAGCATGCATGTCGCGTTACCATTACTTCTAGTTTGTACTCATATATTACGTTTCATTATCCTTGTTTTTCATTTCAGTTGTCGTCCATCAATAGCCGCCTTGATACCTGTTGGTGTGTCGCGCTTAAAGCATTTCGTGATTTTAGCGTTTTCAGAGCAAGAATCCATCTTATTTCTACTAATTTTGTATTGGCAATCTTGATAGAATGTTAAAAAAACTATGTGCAGTGCAGTTCTGCAGAATTTGAGATCATTATGGTTTTAAGTCCATAATAAGCGCATTACATAACAAGCTTAGAAAATCAAAAATTCATAGATCTTCATGTTCCTTTAGCTTACAGTTTGAGAACTTTTTAAAATATTTTTAATAACGGCGGATATAATAATTTATAACATCTTTTAAATTCGAAATAAAAAACTGTCACCAGGTAATTCTGTATAAAGATTTGCACGCAACTAATAATAAATAATTTATCAGTAATTTACATTCAGTTCAATTTAAATATTTGTTATTGTAACAGACACTGGTAGGGGAACAGAAATTTGAATTAAACGGAGTTGATAAATGAATCAATGAGCACGAAAGATACAAACCTCCAGAACAAACTCTTGTTCTGTTATCGAATAGAGTGTGGAACAGACGAACGGGTTATTTGATGATAAGTTCCCAGCACTATGAGAAGATTCTTGAAGATGAGAAGAGAAGAGAGATTCTTTATTTTGTAATTTAAAAATACTTAATAGAAAAGTATCGTAAGTAGTTTGTAAACGTAAATGTAATAAGCCGAATGTAAGCTGTAACAGCTGTCTTAGCGTAGCTGTATCATCTTAGCTGCAAAAAACAAATGGAATAAACATAATAATAATAATAATAATGGGTTTTCTAAAAGATTTTCAACATTTCCAATACAGGTGATGACTAATTCTAGTGATAAATATGGTTTTATTATAATTATCCGCGATTAAAGATGGCACGGTATGTATTTGGCTATAGAGGTCGGTTAGGTCAGATAACTGGTTAATCCTTCTGTGGATGTGGTAAAAATGGCGATCCACTGGCCATAGACAGCGAGATGCAGTTCATCCACTATGTTACGGCATAATTGAACATACCTAAATATAGACACACCAGTATTCTAATTTCACGTTACTGTGTGAAGTTTATTTTTTTATTATTTACTTATAATACATACTGGCATGAACTTATTGCAAAGAAACTTTTGTTTTATTTATGTGAGAGTTGTGAATGCGAGTTTCTTCTGAAACGCGCCAGGGCTGGATGACAATATTGAGATATTTGATTCTCTGTTTTCTCAGCCTTCCCCGTAGACGACCTAATGTGATACTGTAATAAAAGTATTAGAAAAAAAAAAAGTTAAAGGGTATTATTGTTAAGAAACATATGACGCAGATAATGTACTCAGAGATAAAAAATAATAGATGTCGGATACCAGTCATCACACTACTTAAATCATACTACTGCTCTCATCATTAATTTAGAGTATTGATCAGATTAAAATAAAATCGTGGCGCATGTCGAATTTCTAGTCTACTACTCGTATGTTTTGGATGCATCGCTCCACGGCCTTATTCCAAATAATTGGTGAAACCGAGCCCTTGCGACTTTTGTCTTCTCGTTTACCACTTGCGACATAAAAAAGTCGAATGTATCATTTCCTTTTATTAATTAAATTCTTATTTCAAATATCACTGACAATTTAGCACTGAAATGAAATAAATACAAATTAATATTTAAAAGGATATTGAAATTTAAACTCCTCGTAACGTTTTAGCAACAACTATTTTACGGTCGAAAGAAATGAAACGTTTTCGAAAAAGGAATTAGATTGCAAACAATATGTGTGAAATACGTTCATTTAGTTATGGAACTATATTTTAAACCAATTCCAGTTGTCGAGTCTTTGAGTCTATGCCAAAATGCCGTAATAAAACCTGCTTTGCTATAAAGGGAACTATGCGAAGAAATGTATTTCATGTTTAGGGTAATTATTTAGACATTTATTTCTTTGTGTTGTTAACTTATATTTAATCGTTAATGAGTTGTTATTTCACTATGCAATGACACTGAAACTGACACAAGAATATCTACCACGACGCGAGGAACTGGTACGAGTAATTATTAAAAATATGTTACTGCCTTATTAATCACGTTTTGTTGGTTTAAATAAATTAATCTTTAATAAAAATTATAAAAATATTTAAAAATAATAAAAATTATAACTTCCACTTTTTGTGGCATATTTTTTGGGCAGATATTTTATCAAGACTTCTTGAGTTCTAGATCAGTCGGTCAATTATAAAACTAAAATTTGCACAAATAGCCTAATGATTAAGGCAGTCTCTTTAGGAATACTTGCTATTAATATTATTACATATAACTTTAAAAGTTAAAATTATATGTACGTTAATATGTCAAATTCGTCAAATTATCACATCGATTTTAATCTATTTCAAAAGTTGTTCCGTTAACAATCTTCATTAATCTCTTCATAGATTCAACATCTTGTTTCTAGAGATTAAGCTTCATTTATATAGATAATATTTAAATGTATGTACGTTTTGATTTATATAGTTATTTCTTAATCTGCGCCATGTAGCGGAAGTCCTAGACGGCACGTGGCGGTGAAGATATGTGCGGATATAAAATATAAACATCCTATCATAGTCTATCGGCTAAATACATCTGTGAGTACAATAACAACGCTCTCTAGCGGCGGTAAGTTAAACTACAGGCAAGTTCGAACTATACATATTCAGAAATATGCCAGATATGTTGTAAAGAAAATCACCATGCACTTCAAATTATACTTAACGTAAATTTTGCAGCTATGATACTTTTAGAATTGCATTAGATAAATTACAAAATAACTTTAGAATGTAAACAGACGAACACTCATATCAGACATTGTAGTTCCGTTTGTTGCCACTAGATGCTCCCCTGTACGTCCATACGTGAGATTCAATATGGCGTCGCCATTCGCCTCTGGAACAGGGCGGGGAGAACAGTCACTGTATCGACATTATAACATCTACGCGTATTTTTGTCGAAACCGCTGGCTTCGTGACTCGAACGCGGGTGATATTGCGAAATTATCCTGTGTTTCAGTGTTCATTTATGTTGTTTGTGTTACAATTTGTGCATAATGGTGATTTTGTGATGAATAGCGTGCAAGGACTTTAGGGTAACAATGTCTAGCAGTTGACATGTTTATCTGTGTCGTGTGTGAAGATTTTCCCTTCGCGTGAGGAGGTGTGGTGCGCTAGTGTGCGCGCTGGCGCCCTGTGTGTGTGTCGCAACTGTGGATACACGAGGATTCAATGATGGATTGCATTTCCATTAATGTCTAGGTAAAAATCGTCTGCTAATTCTTACTGTACTGACTGTGTCATAGACTATTCGGGCTTGGAATATCTTTAACTTTCGTTTCGTTCGCATTTTACACCGCTTTGTTTTAAAACGAGTGTAGCTTCTTACATAGTAGTGCATGTGGTTAGTGTAAAGATGTATCCTTAAATCGATAAGGAGTTTTTGGACTATTACGAATGAGTTAGATACTTTTTAGTTTTATTATTTTCATCGTATCAATAACTGTGGTCAATTAGACCTTGAGTCGCCTCTGATCTTACGAAATATTTTCCTCTACGTTTCTTTGTGTAACATTTGAATCTTGGACTATTCGAGGTTAGTTAGCATCTCGTGAGTTTTATTTGGGAAATGATTAGTTTTATTTGATCTAATTAGTTTCTGGTTACAAGTTCTGAAACAAGAAAAAAACATAGTTACTTAAATTTTTTCTCCAATAATAATTATTTACTACATTAAAACAACAATTCTCCGAGCTTTTGTGTTCAAAGCTATTCAAACGCAACTATAGACTTGCTTGTGCCATTGAATCTTAATTCATTATATTCATGCAGAGCCGCGCGAGAATATGGTTCCCCTCGCTCTGTTCGCTGCCTCTGGTTATCAGCTTACAAAATGACTGCAACCATCTCCCTCCGTTCAACGGCTAATCGACATATTTTTGTCTCTTTTCAGCGCATATTGCGCGTTTTTCTTCTTTTGCCGCGTCATATGCCAGTGTTGAACCATAAGCACAGTTTCGGTATTTGGAAAGTTGAGTCGATTAGTTGCTTTTCACTCACAACGATAAAACTCTCCATATTGTTATATTATTCAGCTATTTGACCTTAATTGATTGGCAATCCTTTGTTTAAGGGGTCATGTAGGTAATATTAATAAGAGGGTATGGTTAAGGGCGACTGCGCACCCGAACGGCGCAGTCGGACGTTTGGTACCCGCCCGCGTCGCACGTGGTTTAGGTATCGCTTGGAAGACTCCGCTTTTCTATTGTATTGTCAAGTGCCATTACAGACATGACACCGGATTGTTATATGGATGTCGACCAGTAATAAGCAGGAAATCGTAAGTTTTCGGAAGATTAACATGTCGTAATAGCTTCTTATCAGTTTCGTGATACTTGATGTGATTTTCGCAATCGCAACTTTATCCAAAAAACGGAAAATCCTACAAGACGGATAAATTACGCTACCCTGCCTACATTAGTTGTGCTGTTTGTTAAGCGAATCCTGCCATCCTTTTTGTGTGGAATGCTATAGATGTTATGATATATATAGATGTAATATTTTTTAATGTACGTACCCATGAGCCTTATGTTGTAGAATAAATATCACGAGAACAAATTTGTGTTATTATTACTGCGTCAGAATTTCTGTATAAAAGCGCTGAATTATGTAGATGAAGCGTAACATTTAAAAAATATGTATATTTCGTTAAAAGTGGTATTTGGTCCTGCAGTTTAAATTTTTATGAAAGCACATAAAACAGATTTTTTATTTTTATCTCTATTGTTAATCTAATAACGTTGGAACAGATTTAAGGGAAATGCTAATTTTAAGGATCGTCGACACATCAACCTTTTTTGTTGGATAGAATGTTTATTTAGAGTGTAACGTCACAATTTTTTAAATATTTAGCAGATAATGTAGAACTTCATTTAATTTCTGAAAGTAAAGAAACTGTAATTACATGTTCTTATATTATTTACTTATTGACTCATCCTTGAAGATAATTGACTCCCAATTATGTTATTTCAAAGATTGCCGTCGCGAAAACAAGAACAATAACATCGCTTATTAAAAAAATATTATCCTTAAAATATTTTATTACTAATAAATTAAAACACAAATGCATTTAGGTACTACATTTACCTAATAACATTGGGTAAATATGATTAAGCGATAAGATTTTTTATACTCCTCCTCTAATGACTTAGTTCAAATCTTCTTTAAACAATAAGCTTAGAACTTTAGGTAGACTTCAAAGTTACTTATCTTTTAAGTGGACATTAATAAAAGCCATGTCGAAAAACCGCTGTATATTTATTAAAGCATTATCACAAAGAATTCTTTATCTAAACAACGAAGTTTTGTCTGACTGTGTGACACACTGGATATATGTACCTATTAGCAAATTGATACTGAAAAGAACATCTCTGATTTAATCTTTGGCTTAGTACTAACCAGTATCGCTACATATTTTGCGAAATTTCAGCAATGAAAGGAATTCTACCATCGTTATTCATTATTAGTACTATTTAATTACCTGACATGCTAAGTATTGTAGATGCTAAGTCTCATAGAAAATTTTGTCAGTCCTGTAAAGGTTTCTTATACTTATTTGTTTGTACAGAGTTCGACATGTTTATAAACTGCAATGCTTTCTAATGAAAGTGTACAAAAGCTTCTATACAGTTTAAATCAGTTCCTTTCATTGATATCGTATAAGAAGTTTTCTAAATAGTGAACAGACCAAACAACGTAATCAAAAATCGGTCTTGACTAGCTAAGAGATTCACAAAATTCCTTAGGTCAAATAATAATTATGGTATAGTAGGTATTGTGACGGTAAATGTCTCCTTAAATTAGTGAAACAAGACTGTATTAAGCAAATTAAATAAACAAATCGTTGGCATATTCAATAAATAATTGTGTACGCAAAAAGCTTTTAATTTAAATAGAAGGTATACACATATTCGATTTTACTCAAGTACGTATGATAAATTTAATAGCATACTAACAAATCATAGATCCTAAAACCATTAAATCTCAGTCAACATAGGACACGAGATGTTTGGTCGCCAAACATGTACTCGACCCTTCGCTGGAATCCCGCAAACCTTAGATTGGGTTGCGGACACACAATTGAGGCGAACCTACGTTTATCTGCGAGCCATACATTTCATGTTCATAACATTAGCATTATTGAGATAATTGTAAAACGTGAGCTTAGTTGGTAACGTAGGATGCATACTTATAAAGCAAAAAGGTGATTCTTTCACAATTAAAATGAAAGCGCAAAATATATTAATGTATAATAAAGATAAAGAAAAACTTTGCGAGGAAACCTGCACAACTTAATGTTCCCCATAACACTCTTAAAGACGTATGAAGTCTGCTGAACAACAGTTGGCCAATGCAGCAAATTATGGCCTTAATTGAAGTAGTGGACGATAAAAGGGTTGATGATAATGACAAAAAGTAATTAAATGTGACTGTAATAACAGTAATATACGCCTCCTAATTATTCCATGGCAATTTAAGTATTTCCTGTCATATACCACGCTATAAAACTTCGTTTCATTTCTGTTATTGGTATGAGATGACTTTCACATTGAAGTCTATATGTTGGTTGTCTCCAATATCTATTATATTTTATCATTGTGTAAATGTTTAATGAGTTCATTATTCTTTAATAATATCCAAGAGTGAATAAATCTCACAGTATTTTGCTGTATACTGAGCTATGTAAGCAAAGAATATTTTCTTCAGTAGTTCTGCTCTTTGTATAGAAATGTTATTTCGTATAGAAATTGGCAACATTTGATATAAAATTTATGAATAGTGCAATTAACGGGCTAATGCGATCCATTCATTTCAATGGTGTAACTCGAATTAGAGATTTATTCTTGTGACTGTTTTTAATTTCTTTTACATGTATAGCAGGAAGTTATGCAATGAAGTAATTGACCTTAACAGATTTACTTCGAAATGTAGATCTATAGGTTTTATACGTATTGTTCCTGGAATAGACTATTATTTTTCAATTATCTTTTTAAATTCATTTCTTTTACGTACTTTACCTTCATGATAGAATAGCGGTAACTAAAATTTTGTAGGTCTTATTACAGTTTATATTGCAACTCTATATGTATATTGGAATTTCAGATAAGTCTACAGTCAGACGAATTTTGAAATTGGCCCGACCGAGTGGCTCGAGAAATTTCCCTGAGCTACCTAGAGACAGATAGGATTTCTGGAATCGTCCGATCGTCTATAGTTGATAACGACATAATACCCACTGGAAGTCTGTTTCTGAGCTGGAAACACGATTGCGATCATATTTCCGTTATTTCTCTAAAAATAACTTGTTATCTGGCTAGGACGTTTCAATTTGTAGACGTTTATCTATCGCGTTTTGGAATTGTATAAATATGTATTGAAAATCGTGAATTGAACAAAACTTTGGCGAGGCTAAAAATTCGCTCCATAACAAGTAAGGATTTGCAAAACTTGTGATAATTTGTAATCATGAACGTTAAGACGCATATAAAGATGCAATTTTTACCAACTACAGATCTGGTAATGAAGTGTAACAAGAAATACATTCGTATTGCCGATACCATCCAGAGTTTGTTTCACATGCTTCTCACATTAATGTCAACATTATTGTCTTAGTTTTGATGAAAGTATATGAATTTTCGGTACTCATAATAGAAGTAAAACGCGGTCTTGTTGAGAAAGTCGACCAGATTATATTTAAACACTTAGAAGTATGAAATGTGAGATTAAATCTTAACGATTACTTATAGAACAGCTTTGCGTTCTCTTTGTTACAACCAATGACTGGATAAGTTGAAACCTAAGGTGAAATATATGATGTTATAACAGGAGAATTAAACGAATGCAATGGATTATGGCAACAGCGCTCACCGATGGAGGTTGTCGCGTATGAGGATTATGGATTTAGTTGAAATTGTAAAATCATGTAAAAAATGTAGGTACATATGAATTGTACATTGATCAAAGATGCCAAAGTCAATATTATAACGAAATATCACAATTTAATAATTCTACCAACCATCTATCCCATGGTGGGACGTACATGTAGCTGATGAAGCGTGGAAGTGTACTACACTCCTCTGCTCACTCTCTCGGGAATTACAGGCGTTATATTGCATCCCCTGTTTAATAATTGTCCAGTTGTAATTATACCATTCGTTTGTAACGCTACAACAATCATGACTGTGAACGAATACGTTTACAGTGCGTAGCATTGTTGCCAGAGCGAGTGGCATCAAAGGCAAATTAGGTTTGTTATTGATATTAAGCTAAGCTGGTAAGTAATAAATTAATATAGTTAGCGAGCTGTGTTACTTGGCCAGGCGCGCCGAGACCGTCGGGCGGTTATACAGACTGAACTTGCGATGTTGGTACCGTGCGAAACTTGAAACTTGCAATACTCTCGCTGGAAGGAGTGTTGCTTTACTTCATAAAATGATAGAAATCGAACGTTACATGGCTGGCTCCATCAAGGAGTGCGAGTGATACAAAGAAGCATTGATATTCCGGAAGTTTTTTATGTTAGTTTGCTGTTCCTAGCAGTAAGGTTCGAGTACTTAATGGATATCTACGAGTTTATAAAGTTACTTTCGTAAGTGACAATTCAAGGTTAATTATGTCTTATGAAGGCAAAGAAAAACTTCAGTAGGTGATACGAGTATGTTATATTACCTAATAAAGTTCAATATCACATAATATAAATCTGCATGCACATTCTCGATAAGTGAAGTAGCCTTCTCGGTTTCTTTTAAATCTTTTCATTATATCCTATCCTTATAATTTGTGGCTAAGGTTTTAAACCTTTTAATTTTGAGGCCGGACACGTGACTCACAATGGAAGGATTAAAGGGTTTACATGATGTATAACAAAATACGTTTAAATATGCTGCAATAAGATAAAATTAGAGTAACCCTCATTTTATTATATATACATATCAAAGTAAAAGAAATTTTGGATACATTTCAATATATTAGACATATTGGGTACATTTCTATGTAATAAAAATATTTACCGTTATTTTTTATAAATATTTCCAATATTATAAAAATAAAACGCTCTTATAGAAGTAGGTATATAAAACGTTAGTAAAACATAACAACAAATAAAAACACAAAAAATACAAGAATAGATCTTTTTAATATGACTACGGAGTCGATAAAGAATAAAATAATTATGTTGGTAAAATCCAACGTTTTTACTTAATCACTGGTTTATTTGAACACCGAATGTTGATTTACAAATATGATGAATAATAACGCAAGCTAAAATTAAATTTTCATTATAGAATTACGAGATGTCGTACATTATATGTTTACCGCTCCACGTGGAAATAATGCTGGCCGCGAGAGAAAAACGAAGCTAAATGAACATTACACACAGCTTAAATCATAAGAAAGAAAGGAGTTTGAAGAAAAAATAAAGCGATTTAAGCACTCACCTCAAAATATAAACGTCGGTTTTCAAGGGCCAAGTTTTTAAAGCCGTGCAATTATTTCGGCATTCATTCCGTGTCAGTAACCGCTGCTTTTCCAAATCTGAAAGTTTATATCTCTTTCAAAGTATCTTCTCGCCAATAAATAAACAAATTACACCTAATGTCGAGTTCAGAAGAAATTAAAAGCCTTTTATCTTTTGATCAAATGAAATCGTCCATAATTTGTTACCGTGGTACCTTGAAGGGAGAATTTATCAAAAGAAACGTTGTTTTTGTAATTAGACGGATATCGCAACATCATAATATTATCTTCGTAATTGAAATGCTATTTATAACTGAATAATTAGTGTAAGACGGATAATAAATTGTATTATTATCGTTGAAATCGTGACTTTGGCAACATACAGCCATAACAGCAGTGAGAAAGTAATAATTAAAAACTTCGAAACGAATCCAGCACCGTCTATGTATATCTATGAAAATTCTACAGTATTATTGTCGATATGTATGATCTGTCGAGGCGGTGTTCTCAGCGTTATTTGAGCTTTAAGTACAGTACATAAACACGTTTCGGTTGTAAAAATAACCAACCAATCCGATTTGACGATCTTCCACAGCAATAAAATCAAACGCGAATGACTTATATTTTTTATTCAATGTCTTTTATTTGACTTGCGTCGCGTGAATTTAAATTTCTACATCGTCTCACGAGTCACAAATTGACAGTATATTTCAAATAAACTGCAGCTCTACCAGTCAAGTATGGGTTCAATTCTGAATGTTATTATTATTATTTTTATATCATCAGGAAGAGTCAAAGGTCTCTGAAACCGGCTTGCAAATATGAAGAGAGTCATCAATGTAGAATCACGTCAGGACTGACAAAATATAGATATTTGGCACTCGGTGCCTTCTGCCAAACCCGTAAAGGACCTGTCCTGATGATATACTAAGTATATTTGCTATAGGACCATTGTATTTATTTATCCTTAACAATCAAACGTGCCTCGTAATATGAAAATGCCTGAAAAATAGCATCAAATTATATGAAATCCCCGCTTCTCTATAATCTGAATTCCGTTAATTCAGACTTATTTCGGATCCCCGAAATCAGGTTGATTTGATTATCTGTGGACCGATTTTATCTACCCCAGACAATAAAACTAAAAAGCTCAACCCACTAAAAGGGTGGTACAACCTCAATGAATTAAAAACGAATGTCTTGATTATCTAGTAATATGATACATATAATAAAATGTTCATACAAATTCAATCAAGCTCCCATTGTAAGTAGTGTAGGTTTTACTCTATTGACTATGTCTATTGAATACATCAGCAGTAACGGCAATTGAAAAAGCACATCTCACAAAACGTAAGTCTTATATGTGTGCATGATCTCAACGTAAAATGGCAACTGCAGAAACGATGCTAAACTTTCCTTGCGCTTTTTAAATCATATTTAATTTTAAATTTATTTACAAAATTTATTATTTCATGCACTTTATTGCTAATACTATCATAGTGTCACGCTAATCGTCGTTCACAGGGTAGGCAAAGAGCACCGAATAGCAATATGTGTACTGTGTACTAAAGTAATAAATAAATTATAATTTGACAAGTGGTATGTCCGTGAACCGGTAGCATTTCTACAGAAACCTCTTAAAGAAGTCTACGTAATAACATAGCGAGCTCCTTCACGGCGGCAGTGTATCCAAGAGTTGGAGCACAAAGTGTATTTGTTTGCAAGCGCGGTAACGACTGCGTGCGGGTCTATTTTCCGCGGAGCTGTAAACTTGTTGATGTTGCGCTGTTACTTATAACATTAAACCTTAGTTTAACGCCGCTTTCTCACAGTTGCTTCTCTATAAATTTACACTATAAAAACTTCCTTCACTACACCATGGCTGTTCAGACGGGCTCCTCTTTGCCTCATTGCACTTTTAAAGCAATAACTTTTAGTTACACGTGTCCGTATATTTATTGCGCTTGAGAATTATGGATATGTTAAGCGATGGTCCGCTTTTACTGCGAATGGATTCTTATGGTCGGATACGGAATTGTTTTATAAATGTGTGTTCATTATAATAGACAATGTTAACATGTATGTAACATGTATTGTAGATATTTCACAGCCAATAATCAACTTTAAACTTTGTCATTTAAAATAGCCGTATGCGTATTACAATTCAGGCAGATCATTTCATTACTAAATTTATGTATTTATAGTGCACAGAGCATACGATTCAACATTTTTTATTTTATTGATCATATTATTTTAAAATATTTTTATTCAAACATACTTTTAAATCACAACAAATAAGTATGCAGAAATCACAGAAAATTCATTACATTTACTGTAAATCGAAATTTAGTTTTTATGTGCGAGTAGCGTTATTCAATACCATGTTGTTGGCGTGTTTACTGCCGAATACAGGATCGTAATAAGTTTCTTTTATATCCCCAACAAAGACAAACAGTAACATTATGAAGAGAACATTCAACTCGTGTTAAACAACAGCTCGACACGGCGCTAACAAAACACTGTTGCCACACGATATTGTTATATTTAGCTTCAGCCGGGAACAGATGTGGCACTGGCGCTCGACAAATCATTTAATCGACGGATCAATCGGTTATTTGTCGTAATTTCCCGCAATCTCAGTGTTTGTCGTATAATCCAATCCACATCCGACAATCCACGCCTACTCGACCCGCTGTTTCGACAATGTGTTGATATGTTACTACAATACATGTTGCGTTTGTTTATTTTGTCTATGCGTTCGTCACTTACGAACTTAAAACATAATATGATTTTGGGCCACTCTACCGTGGTTGTTGTACAATAATTGTGACATTTGTAAAAATTATGTCATATTAGTTATCCATAAGAAACATAGAACTGTTCGAAACATTGAATGGGAAGCGTTATTCAAATACCCGTTTTCTATTGTTTTTTTAGACTTTACAGTTGAATTTTTTACTTTAACTGCTGAGGGTGATAAGTTAGGAGAGATAAGCAAGATTTGAGAGTCAATGTTTTTCTTTTTACGGCAAGAAAAGTGAAGAGTTTGCGAATTACACTTAACATTAACGTAAGTAACCGCAATTCTGGCCGTTACTTTTAAATATTTAAATGTTACTATAGCACTACTATGACGATTAAAACAGTTCGCGTTAGTATATAAATGCTTTTCTTCCCAGAAGACTCGATATCTAACGCTACTGTTGTTTGGTTAGATCCATATTTTTAGACAAGATGTTTAAATAGAAGAAAACTACCCTCGTTTAACATTATTTTCAGGTCAAGTTTTCATTATCAATTATTAATTAATAACCGTCTGCTTAATTTTATATTGGTTCGTCTGAAGTTTGGTTTGGATAACTTGAACCGGTTACAGAAAATAATAATTATTCCACAAAAACGATCTGTAAGGCGTACGAAGGTCTGCATATAGCCGGCGTGGCAGGCTGTGGCCTTAACACTTCTCATCCTGAAAGGAGAATCATATATAACAGTGAAACTATAAAAGGGTTAACGATAATGATGCCAAAAAGAACATCCCCTAGAACATCAATCAACGAATTAAACAAAGATGTTAATCCTAAGTTTATACTCACACCTATATTTATCGACGATATGTATATATGTACATAGATATACATATACATTAATACAAACAAGTAATAAATCGACTATGAATAAACGCTTGTCACAACCATAATTTACGAGGCGTGTATTGCTGTTTAAATTCTATTAAGATTAGTAGACGCGAAACTCGCTCCTGACAGATCGGTTAATCGTTGGATCAATTGAGTGTTCAGATATCCCTTTGTTTGTCGTATAATGTTATACACTACCAACAAATTGATGTTTGCTTGACCCGAGCCGTATTCGCATTCTTGATTAAGATGTACATTTGTTCATTAATGCCATTTGTCATTTATTTATAACGAATATATTTGTTTTGGGCAGTTTGATAAATGCGTAAATGTTGATGGTAAATAATTTTTTGCTTGTTTTTCGTCAATATTAATGTGTTATAATGTAATATAAAGTCTCCCAACCCATACAGGGTCAAAGTAGCAGTGGCACTGGCTCAAAGTTCTCATTTTGTCAGAAGACCCACGTCGAATGGTTGAACGAAAAACAGGTCGATGGTTTTGATGAGGCTGCATATATAAAATAAGCTTATCGAGATCGCGTTACAAAAAATATTATATATATATGTATATTGTAAATCAGTTTCCATCGGAGACAGATGCGAACCTCGCGCCCGACAAATCCGCTAATAGGCAAGATCGATTGGGCAAATGATGTCGAAATGTCCCGCAAGCTCTTTGTTTGTCGGGTAATCCAATTCACTTCCAACAAATTGATGTCTACTTGACCCGCGCTGTTTTCTGTTTGTATCTACCCACATTATTTTTTATAGGAGCGTTTATATTGTGATTGCACACATATGTGCAGCTGTCCGCATTTGGATTGATTCTATTATTGATTTTTAAGGGTTGCTGTACATGGGTACTCATTAATACACGTTTAACATTAGCGCTGCTATTTTGCATTTGTATGGTTTCAGCCCATTTTCTACGTCCCAGTGCTGGGTACTCTTTAGTAGGTACGTAGGCGAGGGAAAGTTGAAAGCATATTATGCACCGCTCTTTTCTAAAATTGGCAAAGTAAAGATCAATACCGTTATATTGCGATTTTATTGATGTTTCAAACCTTTGATTCGAAAATGTAAAGACATGTTTTATGGATCACATAAAGTTTGCTTTATCCTAATTTAATAACATTCAGAAACGTATAATACTTTGCGAGCACATGATCGGCTCTATCATAGTAGAGTTTGTAGATTTGTTGAAGCGCATACAGTAGGTAACCATTACATTCAGAATTCATTACGGTATCGAATCAAAACCGCATTGATTGTAAGAGCATATTTGCATGTACATTTCATTGATTGCTGGATCGGAATCAATTACCTACAGTATCCTACCTACCTACAGTTACCTCCATACTTCATTTAAACTGGTAAACTTAGGGCAATTTCTAACTGCCGATTGCCCGATGCGGTTCTTTAACGCAACATACAATAATGAAAAATATTGTTATCATTCGTCTTTTATTCTGTGTCTTACTTAATAGATACAAAGCAAAGTAATCAGTAGAAGACGGATGTGTCTCGTGAAGGTGTAAATTCATCAATTACTTTTACGTGTGTATTACAGATGATAGATTGCGAGCAAACTGTAATAAGTAAATATAAAGCTGTGACACCATTAGCGACATTAATATTATTTTCATGATTTTATGACGTGGCTTCTAAGTACGTCTACTTTGCTAAATAAAATTATAGGTAATGAGTTTTTAATATAAATTTTATAAAATACGAGTTTCTTTAACAATCTTTATGTGGTTATACTTAAGCAGTTTATTAACAACAATTGTTAGAACATTTTTGTTGATCCCAAGATTTTGTCAAGTTTGAGCCAGACTCGATGTAAAATTCAAATAACCGTGCCACAGCAGCGAATGAAAAGTTAACTTAACTTAATAGTATACTCTCAACACGTTTTATTCATCGTCATGGGCCTTTTAACTTAAAATTCGCAAGATTCCTCGAAAATTTATGAGGTGTCATTGAGAAAGTTAAGTCGTTGATCAAACTTGCGCCCCGTCTGCCGGCGTTCAGATTATCTGTTCTGATATTAATTACCTATCCCTTTATTTACCCCAACGAATACCTGTACCTGGTTGCATTAAAGAAAAATATTATACATATATCCCCTGCTCGTAGGCTTCGTCTAATGCCCACCGTCGCGCCCGACAGACTCGACGACCCACATTTACACACTTGAGATATCTCTTGCATGACAATACAACAATAGCAATAAATATGTTGCAAGAGACGTTGTGCTGAGTGGAGACCGCGACTTGGCAATCGTAGCGTAGGCTGCTCTCCAGCTAGGTGGAGTGACGGTGTACGCAGAGGCTAGCAGTGGTTACATGTGAAGAGCTGACGATCAAGCTTCGTGGCGTGCTTTTGGAGAGGACTAGCAGAAGACAGAAATGGGCTAAAAGAAAATATCTGAAAAAAAGATATCATGGAATCCGTTTTAATACTTGCTCCTCTTAGCTCGACTACAGTTTCTGAGTTTAGATGTTTTGTCTTACTGCCTCGTTGGTCGAGTGGTTACAAGCGCGACTGAAGATCGGGAGGTCCTGGGTTCAAATCCCGCGTCGGGTGGCATTAGATTTTTGTAATTTAGAATTTCTAGTAATGCCTCGGAGCCTGAAATTGTGCCCGGTGTATGGCAATAGTAACTGATGAAAAGTGGGAGTGTACTACACTCCTCTGCCTACCCCTTCGGGGATTACAAGCGTGATGTTACGTTTTTTTTACGTTTTTAGATATTTTGTGAGTGCACATACCTAAGCATATTTTAGAGATATCAGCCAAACGTGATAGTAGTCAGATTGCAAATAACCCTCTGTTATACCCTGTATGTGGCCTTACAAGATTATTTGAAGCTTTACTTCTGCGAATTGTCGAAACGCTTCACTAACTCGTTTGCGCAATCGTTGGCGAAAATGGTTTCTCTTAGCTGAAACAAAATGAAACTTTATTTCTCTGGTTTTATATCATAGGCATTGCGTTTATTACAAATTTATAGCTGAAATTATGCTTTTTGTTTAGAGAGACTTTTTACTTAATAGCAACTTTATTTTAGAGTTGAATTTAGTACACGTCTGTTTGCAAGTACAACTTCCAATACACTGAACGAGCCGCTTCTGAAATCTTTGTTTATTTTTCTTCTAATTTTGCGAAGACAATCTGGTAGATTGAGCGACTTTCTGGTAAGCGTTATAATAATGACTACTTCCTCTATACAATTTTGGTAAACCGGAGATACCCATTTATTGTCACAATCAGAAATTTCATATCCAGTCTTTAATATTTCTTAAAAAAGCGTAGAGATGAATAAAATTGTAAATTATGTAGATATGTTATTTACAAATAAAGGCCTTAACCCTGTAAAGGTTGTTTGGATCTTATCAAAACCCAAACATGCGATATTTTTATTTCCGATAGCCTGTCTTATTTATGGCCGAGGTAAACTCCGAAAAAGATGAACTGAGTTTCTTCGGCCTGGTATGTAAAACAATTGACAGTTAATAATTTTGGTCAAATTCGAAAAGAAAAACGATCAGTGAACGAATTGGACAACTATTTTTTGTTTATCTTATTACTTTTATTATATATAACAAAAAAGGTTTAATTAATTTGTTAGGTCCCCTATGAGATAGGCAGATACAACCGAGTCCCAAACGTTTATATCCTAACATTTCATTACATATGATACTTCATTTCACATACATTAAGCATCGATATATACAAACGTTCCTACGCAAAGTTTTACCGTCAAAAATCCACCGTCAGCCATACTTAAAAACTTAGATGAACACTATGAATATTATAAGTTACTCAATCTTCCCCGTGTTAGTAAAGGTAACATCAATATTCTACATCGGAGCAAACTGTAAAGAACTTACACAAACCGACGGAGATACGGGAATTGTCTAAAGTTCTAGTTGCCGGAACAAATCTCTGGGTAGCTCGTTTATTACTTCGGGACCGTTTGGCGGACTCGTTGCTTTTAGCTTCGCCGAGTAAATTTATCGCTAGTTTACACGTACGCTAGTCACTTTTTAGTCAACTCTGAATCCTTGCCGTATTAAGCACTTATAGCTAAGGTTTTATCTGTGGTATACGTATATTGAGCTCACCGTCTATTCTAAGGTACATTAAACATAACCGGTGTAAAAGAAAATATTATACTGCTCTGCTTACCCCTTTGAAAAATACAGGCGTCATGTTATGTTTATATTATGGTCGAAAGAAATAATAAAATGTGAATAGTGATGGATCCTGGTGCCGAGAGAGATCAACTCGTTTGTCTTAACCAAATTGATCAAATACTAAGTAATGGGATAATTAGAAGAATCAGAGTGCTTATGCTAGTGCTTAGTCCTTGATGCTCTCTGCCTACCCCGAGAGGACCTGGCGTGACGATATAATAAATTGAAAGGACAAGAGATAATTAAAATGACATTAAGGTCGCAAATATGATGAAAGAATAATATTTGACGTAACAAATGTTATAATTATGTATTTACTAAACTACAATTTTAAACTTTGTCTACGAATAAATATGTATGTCATTATTTATCTGTATAATTTATTTATTACATTGATATGCAGAAAAAATTTAATTAAATCAATAACCTATGGAAGATACCTACCTTGGAAACTTGCAAGAGCTGATTATACGAGTGTGATCATTGTCAAGGTGCTATTAGCCGACCATTATTCTGGAAGTAATTTAAATTGTTTAATGTTTTAAAAGTGTACGAAAAGATTTATTATGGCTTAAAGCAATAACATTCTTCATTGGAATGACATTGTAATAGTTTATCATTATTATATTATCACGCCAGATTCTTTACGGGGTAGCACAAAGCTACAAATATGTGTCCATCCTCACAGGCCGAACGCGATTTTTTCGCATTTTTAATACTGTCTATTCAATAACACGAAAGGTAGCAATTACTTACTGTTTACTTAAAACCGCAAAGTATTAGGTATTGTAGTAGACAGAGGATCGGATTTGTTGTAAACTTGTAGCCTTTCACGAATCTCTTGCTGGCTCTTTATTATTTCAGAGTCGTTCATCTCACTCGTTTCTCTTTGTGCGAGTAAATTTATCGCCGATTCTCACGTCTGCTTCAGCCTTTTTTCCTACAATTCCAAATCCTCCCCGGGTCAGCTTAATAGCTCAGCTGTTTTATTTTCAATCAAAATACAACGCTATACTTGTTTTTCGTTATATTCTGGGTTTATGAGTTTTGTGTGTATTTAAATATTAAAGTGTATAAATCTTTTTGTCACTTGGATATGTTTGTCTGTTGAAATTTTCCCTTACCCAATGAATGAATGTTACTCTATATTACTACTAGTATAATAATAATAATAATAATCGACCCATTTGTCATTCCACTGTTGGAATATGGGTCTCCTCTCATATTGAGAGG
>DWME01001270.1:0-25785 GCA_018244795.1 Parelbella ahira ahira
ACCCGACCCGAGATTTGAACCCAGGACCTCCCGATCGGCAGTCGCGCTTGCAACCGCTCGACCAACGAGGCAGTCAAGTCAAAGTAATTAACTAATTACTAGATATATCGAAACAATGAACATGTTGCAAATTTGATTGACCTATAACTACCAAGATCTAAATACAATACCCAGACAAGCTCACGGCTAATTGTTATAGAAGAAATTGGATTGGCTCTTTGATGAATAGCAATCCAATCCATTAATGACGTTTAGTCTTATCAATACAATGCTTTGCAACATCAACTGATATGCTAATCTATTACCGCGTCGAGTCAATAAGCCTATTATATGATTGGTCTCAATATAATCTTAGATACCTGTATAGTATTGACTCTGGAATATATTGTTGTTATTTTTATATGTAAATGTTCAGTTGTATTGAATTAATATGATCCAACAGATTTTTGTAATTGGTTTTTGTTGTAGAAGCGACTATGCGTTCCTGTTTTTGTAAATGGCATCATAATCGCAATTTGTGTTTGAGTACACGAGGCTTTTTAGTATGTTTTCAATATTAAAAAAAGTTCCTCGCTTATAGCATAGTTATACAGTGTACGAGTACGATGTAGTTGATAGATTGCATCAATTACAGGGTACAAGGGAAATTTCGTTCGTTTCAGGGTCGCATTAATAACCAATTTGACTTTGAAAATAGGAGTTCTTCGCCCTTACCCATAGTAAAAATATTCACCTATACAGAGAACGTACTGAATTCTTATAAAATTATAGGCGATGCTGTTCATTACGCTTATATTACCTATAGATATAATTCGAAATTAAAGGAACAAACATTGTTTTGGTAGGAGCAGTAATTTATTATATGAAGAACCTTAAGTGAAATTTAAAACGTAAGAATTAAACACATGATGGTACATCGATTAGTTACGCAAAATACCGTTTCCTAACACATCTGCCACTTTTAAGCGATAACTTTTATCGCGCATTTACGTAATGAAAAATGTACAAAGAAGGAAACATAGTGCAGGGCGGCCTTCAGCTAGATGAAGTGATGATACACCCAAATTGGTCATGATGAATACGAAAGCTGAAGATCGAACTCGGTTGCAAGCTATTCGCGAGGCTTTTGCCCAACAGTGGACATAAACAAACTGATGATTATAGTCGACATTAATACGTATGTAGTTTCGAGCACTCCACGTAGTTGGTTTTTAGGAAACACAAGCAAGTGTGCTTTTTATACTCATGTATATATTAAACAAATACCTACTGGTTTAGAGATTCGTTTGTTACAAAATACAATTACTCTTTAATGATATAATTTTACTGTTAACATGATATAGAATACTTTATATAAACAAGGCTGAAAATAGTCAACAATTATTAGATCGCATTAGCACAAATAAAGCATCAATGCATTGTGCCAAACTATTAATAATTGTAACGAATTAATTTCCAACACAACACATCAAACATCATAATATGATATTGTTAATTGATTGATTAACAAAATTAAATTTACGATCGTACCGATATCCGTGTTATCCCGCGTCACATTAGCGTACCGTTAATTATTACTCAGCCTGCGTTATTATTAAACTCGAAAACATTAAATGATTACGAATGTAAAAAAAATATAATAATATCAGTCATTATATTCGCTGCCAGGAATATAACAACCAAATGATTATCTTGCAATTACCTTGGTGTTTACCAATATAGTACAACCGGGTAAAAACGAATATACATAAATAGTCACAAACGACATTCTAGTTTTTCTTGAAGCGATTGGGTTACAATTTTAAACTTTAAAATAGAGCTACGACCACACACTTCAACACGCAGACGCACCCTGAGTCTTCTAACTTAAGCCTTCCACACAAAATAAAATAAAATAAAACTATATATTGCTATCCTGCAGTATCAATATAAAAGCTATCTAAAGCTTTCATCATCATCATTATTATCAGCCTACTCCCATCCACTGCTGGACATAGGCCTCACCAACGGCACGCCACTGAGCTCCATCTTCAGCTCTTCGCATCCAACCACTACCAGCCACTGCGTATATCGTCACTCCACCTGGTTGTAGGGCGTCCTACGCTTTCATAAAAAAAATTAATACAAGCCGAGTTGGGAACGGAATTCATTACAAATCGAGTCATCTTCGGGCGTCGGCTGTAGGTACCTATATAAATATTCATCAACAATATTACAGACAGCACCTGCGGCCCCACTTGCGCTATCAACCTGAGTTGGGCTGTTACGCATTACCCGATACAATATTGTTATTGGAACGCAATAGATAATAACATACACCAGGCTTGATTAACGGACTTTTCGTATTAATTATATGCATGTATGTTATCGTTGTAAAAACCGCGTAGAAATATTTAATAAATAGTGCTCTTACGAACTCTATAGTTGTACAATCAAAATGTAGATATTATATATTTTTATAAGCATTGCGGATAGCATCTTTTATCGTTTTTACATGCACATCTCATATAGGTACATATTTGTCATTCAAATTTTGAACCAGCATCCGACCAGTATTGGATCTTCGGATAATGTACAGGCGTTCTTTTACAGCGCGTTTCTTATACATTTTATTTTATGTATAGCTTATTTATAGATTATATACATATTAAACATTAATCTCGTAAAGTACGTTAAATTTAAACTTGTTCTTCGATCAGTTCAAAGTAATATTTTTGTTAAAAAAAAACGTTACACCACGCCTGTATTCCCCTAAAAGGAAGGCAGAGGAGTGTAGTACACTCCCATGTTTCACTATTTACGTTTAAGTCCTATAGAATAGGTGGCGAGCCTATTGCCATCCATCGGGGCCGGATCCAGACTCCGAGTCCCTAATAGAAAATCTAAATTAGAAAAATCCAATAGTACCCTACCCTGGATTTGAAACAAGGACTTCCCGATCGGCAGTCGCGCTTGCAACCACACGACCAACGAGCAGTCAGATATTTTTGATATGTAAGAAAAATACCTTTACAGCTGTTTTGAATGCGATATTACAATTTTGAATATATTGAGTGTTGCTTTCCTTGAGATACCTTCGATATTACAGTAAATAATATGAACATCACCTATTAGGTAATGAAGTAATCAAAATCGCATTAAATTCTAACAAGCCTCATCATCATCACGAGCCTTTATTATTCTACTGTTGGACACGGGTAGTTTGTCAAAATTATAACAATTGAGGTCATAGGCTGCCGAGCTGGCCCAGTAAGGAGCGGCAGACTTTACTCGCCTCAGAGTATAAAATTTATGGGTAATTCTACAGTGAGCACGTTTCCAGTCCTTAATTCGTAGTAAACCCAAATGCTTTATTACCAGCTTCCGGATATCAAACCAGCATAAATATAATTTCATGATTGACACTTGACGTCCTGCCAAACAGTATTGACCGGAACTAAATCATCAAAATCCTTAATATTATGCATATTTTGTAATTATATTTTGAAAAGCTTATTTGCATCGCACATATGAGGGGCCTCTTATTAACTAGAAAGTAAGCAAATAAAAGTTTGTTCTGTCCCAAAATCAAGCAGAAATTCAATATCGGCGAAATTTCTATCACATTGTAAATAGCTAAACCCGAACTTCAGAACGGTATGATTAAAATTCAATAATAACATGAAGGCAATATCGGCCTCAAACAGTAAAAGGTCGCACTTCTCTCTATACGGAAACAATTGTATTATAAAAATTAGTAATCTTATTATATAGCTCTTTGATATTCCTATAGGCATAATGTAAACTGAAGTTAAACCAAAGCCTAATGTAACCTCACGTAACCAAAAATTGGAATGTTTCCAAAGCTTTCGTAATAAATTTAGAAGCAATCTGATATATCAACGCACGGTACCCAGTGCCACGGAACGTATTTTTTTGCATAGGAACAACCGATATTCACTTTCCCAAATTCCATTTTCATTTATGAATATAGTAATAAAAACAACTTGGCCTTAATAATCTCTAGCGTTAACAATGAATTAAAAAAAATACGTGCCTTCATGAACGTCTGTGCTAATAATGAAGTAGCAACAAAATAAGACGTGAACTAACTTTTTTTAATAATAACTAATACAGGAAATATAAAATGCTTAACTAAAAAGAATACTTAATAATTCCTATATGTCTGTATATTCTCTAATCATGGAACACATTAAATAATCAAGAGAGCCAAGGTATTGATTGATTCTTGTTAGGGAAAATTTTTCATTTCCACGGTGAAGCTGACGAAGCAGATACTAAACTCTAGGTTCTAAAATCTTTTGTAATGAAAAATTGCCTATAGACCTAAAAAGTCAAATCGCTTTAAACACAGCTAATGTGTTATTGTAAATCATGCTGAGTAACTAGTAAATATACTTGAACGGCAAGCAACGTTCAAAGATAACCCATACTTCATTTAAATGCGTAGTTAAATTACTATTCTTTCTGATAAAGATGTATAAAAATCGCAAAACTATTTTTATATAACACGATATGATGGAGGTGAACAGCAAATAAAATACCTATATTATGAGAACGCGCTTACTGTGTACCTACACAATGTTACGATATTCGGGTACCATATTATGCGGCTTAAGAAATAAAGATCTATCTAAATCGACACAAATTCAATTTGATAGTCAGTAAATTTTTTTGTGGAATATCTCCTTGTCCTTACATTTTAACGCAAAAATGCGGATTAAACGTCTTTAATACTCTGTAATATCTGTTAAATATGTATACACATTTAAAAATATTGATAAAAGCTTTGGAAGAGGGCTTCCAAAGGTTTGTTAATTATTATTACTAGGGGGTAATAATAATTAAGTCTTTAATCACCATGAGAGTTGATCTAAAAAATAATGAATAATCATTTTAACACCACGGAACTAAGCCATTCGAAGCTTTCTGCCGTAGCACTAATGTACATATATCAGGTGGAATTTTAAATACACATGGCGTTTTAAATATTATGCTACACGCATTCGTATGGACAAAGCTTAATGTTACCCTATTGCAAATTCCATAATGGCCGACGTGGCAAAGTTACCGTTGTGTGGACAACACCGCAGGGGAGGAGCTGGTAATTAATAAAATTTAATCCCTTGCACGTAATTACCATTAATCCCACAAACTCATAAAGTATGTTCAACAGTAACATAAATACCTGAAAGCCCAGAATTTTCATAAATATTATGGCATTACGGCGTAAGTTACGACTAGTGGGTACACTTACCCTCTATTGTAAATTATGAACCCGGCTTGGGACAAAGTATGAGTGGCTACATATCAACGCAAGTGATTAATGGGCGCGATCAGGTTTTAAAAACTTTTCGTTTTCGCTCCTAAAAACAAAAATAATAAATCTAACTTAATTATAACTCAATAATGAATTCTGAGATTCGAGGCCAACGTTTTCAATAGATTTATTACTGGAACGTTCCGGCACGCGGGTGCTGCTATTTATTTATCAAAGAAGAAAATCTTTTAAACATGTTTTGGGAGAAATCTTCGGATACATTTAATGACTTACAGATTACAGCGGGAATATACGGTATGATGGTCCCAAACCTCATTGTTTTGCGAAATTATCGAGCTTTATATTTGCTTAAAAATATTCATAACGGTTGACTTTTAAATGTTAAAATCTGAATGTTTATTAAAAAAACATTACACATATATAACTATGATAAAAAAAATATCCTTTTCATTCAGGCACTATGTTCAAGTATTCATATACTAAAACAGTAATTGAAATTAGATTAATGATTGTATCATCAGCCCATATGCACCCACTGCTGTACATATACATCTCCAATAGCACGCTACTCACGCTACTGAGCCCAATCTGCAGCTCTTCGTATCTAACCGATGCCAGCCTCGCGTGTATCGTCAGTCCATCAAACTTGAAGTTGTCCGACGCTACGTTTGCCAAGGCCAAGATTTATGATTTATTATAAGGAAAAATACAAGTATTTCGTTTATGCTTTAACTCCTGCCGTGCTCCTTCCACAGGTTCTCTTACGCGCAGTTACATATTATCAAATAATTTCTATAATTAATAATATAAAAAACGGTTGCTGATTATATAAAAACCAGTAGTTAATAGTTAAATAATATTAATCTAAAAATACAGCAAACATTATTTATTTATGTTATAGCCATATGTATATAATTCATATGACAGTAAAACATTAAAGGCGAAAATCACACAAAGCTATAAAAAATTGCATTTATTATCTAGAGAGGTAAACCACTAGCATCACAAAACTATTCTTTGGTTGGGACTTTATGGACTTCGCGATAACATATGCTAAGTTCCGTTGTATTTATGTGGAGGTTTTTCAGTGCGTTTTATTCACCGTGGAGAGCACGATAAATTTATCCAAGTGACTTTTATCACTTTAAATAGCTTTGAGCAGTAGTACATGAATTGATGATTTAGAATATAATGTATGTAGGTATTTTATGCGCTTTACGAAAAATTAGCTTTGCTATATGTTTAACAGAAGCCTAAAAAACTAATATATGAAACCTCCAAAATAAAGTTTGCAGTAAAATATATATTCTTTGTTACTTCCTTTTGTTACGATTCTCAGCAACACACTGCATTCGACAACAGTCCATACACATTCTCATTACGAACGACATGAAAACAAAGTAGGTACATGTTCCTGAAATTATTTTTCTTTCTATGAAAAACAGCGACCATTCGAACCGCAAACATTATTTACGAAATTCACCCTTAAATATACAACGGCGCAGTTCATAGTTTCGTAGCTCGGTGGCTCGGCTCGGGCCGGACCCAGGTGCTCGCGAGGGTGGCCTCCATTTCTCAAAGGGAATCTACATTGTGGCTCGTATTTTATAATGACACTGGAGTTTGCTCAAACGACATGTGCCCGTAGCCCACTCAAGGATTACGTTTAGAAGCTTGCTTTTTGTCAGGCGCTTGGCTCAATCCTTTCTATTTCCACCAATATGACATCGATTTTAAAGGTGTGCTTTTTAAACGAACCATTTATAGCGTAGGTACATATAATATATTAGAAGCATTTAGAGAAAAGTGAAAATATTTTTTTGAAATCATCATTTTTTTCCGATACTGCGCATATTTTTTTTTGGGTGCCAGACTAAGATACTGAAGAATACACTATTACAGGAAACTAGGAATAAATCTTAATAGTTCGATCTACATACCTACCTATTTAATTTATGCTTGTTCTGATAAAAAATAATATGAATGATGAATTTATACATATAAAGATACAAGATCAGTACTCATTAGGAAACATATCAATGGATAAAGACACAAATTAAATTATGACAAATGAAAAATACTACTACTTGTTTATACTATGTATCTACTTTAATCCGTAACCCAGGTATCTGGTGTTTTGAGGAGACCGAAAGCAAATTGGATTACGCTGCCCGATGAAAACAAATAAAGGTGCACGATGATATGGTACCTACTCGTATTTATATTCAACGTACGCGTTGTATTAAAGCTAAATTTTACGTTAGTAAGCGTACGAACCCGTAAATATCATAACTAATAACTTATAACACGACGCCTGTATGTAGGTATCACTTCCATTTTGCTGTATAGTGAGACTTGTAAGACTAACTTGTGCACGTAGCTTTAGACGATGAAAAAGTGATGGCCGTGAATCTTCATAGTTGAAATAGATGGATAAATCTTTTTGGCGGTTCAAGAACAATCTTGGGTATATTTTGTGGCAGCTGGAACAAAGTGTTTATATATACCTAAATGTTTTATGTACACGCAGATGGTCTTGCTTCTAATTGTAGGATGTCTAGTTGCTTTTATACTTGTAATATGTCTCGCTTCTAATTGTAATTGATTACTTAACACGTTCCGTATCTACGTACCATTTATAAACAATTTTAGAGTGATTTTCTTATAGCTGTTGATGGACATGTTGTTCTATTCCACTTTTTTAGCTGATTACGTGCCAATAATGGTTAGGATTGTTGCCATATACACACCATGTTGTACCACGTCTAATAATTGTTTCATTACCATTGCAACAGTTACGATCGCATACGTTCCTTAGAACCAGGCGTATCCCTTTGACACAACATGTACAAAAAAATAACAATATAAATATTGTAATTGATAACGATAAACTTTATAGTTTAAAACGCTTTAGGCGATTACTGCATGACGCTGCAAATTGCATTATGAAAATGGCAATTATCAATAGATCTAAAATAGTGATTTATTATAGGTATAAGTATATTAACTAAAAACCAACAGTATCGCAACGAATTGTTCTAAGCTCTCGCTTGAAGTTTCCTACCCGCCCACTAGTACGAATTACATATTAGCAATAGTTCATATAGCAAGAATTTTTAGAAGTTCATGCATGAGAGTCATTCGAGAAGCGCCCGTACACACTGGATATGTCAAATTTAAAAAATTAGACTCGTACCCGACATCCGCACGCGATGCCTTATATCTCTATGTAAATAGCCCGGCCATCGACAGGCAGTCAGTTTCTTTGAATTAAACATGACCCTCTGAGGCCATGGTGTTCTATCGATCTAACTTAAAATGACCGTCTTTCGGCGTGACGACCCAAAACGCACTACATGCTCTCATAACGCAAGGTTTTGTAGTGTTATTCTTACAAATAATACAATGTTTGTATAACTGTCCAATATTTGACCTCATCTCATTAGTACACTCTATAGAGAGATCACATCATCATTATCAGCCTACTGCCGTCCACTGCTGGACATAGGCCTCACCAATCGCACGCCACTGAGCTCGGAACAGCTATAAAATATATAAACATGTATTACTCAGAAGTAGAAAGCAATACCCACGTATTCAAAAAAAACCACAGCAAATATCATTTGCAACTGGTCTCGGAGTGAATATTTAATAATAGAAATAGCATATCTTTCATCTATATTTGCATTACATGCTAAATTTAGAAGGTTTCATCTTCTTAAACACATTTTATTGTTTAACATAAAAAAACAAGGATAACTCTTTCGAAGTCATCTCGACTACTACCGTTGTAACATTACAACACGGGCCTTTATTACTTATTATCCAATTACTTAGAGATTCTGGAGTGCCCGAGACTGTTTGTTTCGTAACTAAAAGATTTCTCACAATGATGACACCACTTTTACACGCTTTATATTAATGTAAAGGACAAGGGTTTTCGATTTTTTATTTCTACAGAGACACCGTGATTTTGTAAAAGGCACGGGCGCTATAAACATCTGACGCACACAAAGGATTACATCTTAATGTTCCTACGTTTTTATATGACAAGTACGTTCGGCCCAAAGAGCAGATTCTGTCACTTAACTGAGTCAATTGCTCCTCGTATACACCACGCTCTTACTTAAGGTTTTTACGGCGATCTTAATTAATGCATTCCGTTGAAGAACACCTGAGACTCACGCGGCTTATAATTTTTCTCTGCACTAAGGGTAGGGGAAGGGGGTGGTCATGATGTTGCTTAGTACATATTTACGGCGAGCACAAAATTTGGTGCAGATAATTGGTTAGTTTAACACTTGCAACACATTTAAGATCTTTAATGATTTAACCCTAGAAGCGCTAGTGAATTAATAATAATAAAAAATTTATTAATTTTTATTTAATTTATCTTAAATGCGTTTATATATAGGTACGTGATTGTATTATTTTGCTTAGTTGTATAGATAATTTCAATTGGGATTTATATTAGATCTAGCTATTGTTTTGTTTATTGCTAAAGCATATTCCACTGTCAAAATATCACAGCGAGTTGACATCATGCTTCTTGAAATCACTGCAGTGCGGTACGAATACCGCAGCGATAATAAAACATCAGCGAATTCATCTCATAATTCCTGAAAATCTTCATCACAAAATATTCGTCTTGCAGCATTTGTCACGAGCAAATCTCCTTTTTTTAATATGGTAAATTCAAATACGTCTTAATTCATTTCTCATCAAAATGTAAGCTGCATATTTAAAATACTGCTAAAAATATATAATCATATGTGATGACTACCGCCGAGAAGTATAATACTCGTCCTCTATGCCCCTTTATAATTTTTAATTTATTTACCATCGTTTCTTTTCATCCCATTTCAATACTCAAATGTCTCTTTGAGACTCTTCATCCAACAATGCGCGGCGTATTTGACACTTTAAAATTACCCTTCTGATATGCAGAGCGGAAATATGTGCGTACATAATATGTATATAAACTCTTGAACTTACTTGAGATCCCGGGAGGGGCATTAAAAACCTTAAGCAACAAGGGGAGATATGCAAAAGGTGTATTAGGCTCCTTGATTACATTACGCTGAACTCAGTTCCAGTGTCAAGTTCGCAGGTAATTGTATATCGCATGGATAAATTCAGCATTCGTAAGATTTCATTTTGATTCGTTATAAAACATATTTAGAAATTATTTATACCAAATGGTAATTCAAGTTTCGTATACATAGATTTTACGAGATATATCCGATATCGAAGAAAAGCCGTGTAGACTCACCATTATCATGGAGCAACGGTAATATTAGCGTATTTGTATGGATATCGCAGCCTGTAATCTTCCCTACAATCGTGCAAAGGTTGCTAGGGGATCGAAATCGAAGAGAATTAAAATTTAGAAAAATGGTAGCTCCATAATGCAGACTACGCTTATTCTAGCGGTATAAATGTTGTGTCTAGAATACGCAGATAGAGATGGCCACTCAATTTTCATACCAGATATAGGATTAAAATCATATAAGAAAAGCACCGTTATAGCGATATCAAGCCATAAAATACGAATTTATCTATATCACATCAATCTATATCTATCTATGATATCTGCATAAATCATCTATCTACATCTACCTACTGGTAGCTGACGCGTTACTCGTCGCAACGTGTTATATTACTTTAATTATTTATTGTGCGGACATTTTCAACGTAACCAGTTATAATGAGCACGTTTTCCACACGACATCATTAAATGCGAATGTACGGTTCGTATCAATTATTTTTCGTCCAAGTCATCATTACCGGAAACCGCATTAGTGCATACGCGTTCCATTACACGCGACCGCACCGCGGCTCGAGCGGTCGACCAACAAACATAGATTTTTGCTAACATAACGATAAGTCTTGCAAATGGGCAAACAAAATATTGGCCCTCGATTGAAACCACTAACATGAGCAATTTGTGCCAATTGAAAATAAAGTTTAGATATTGTAGTTAAATGTAGAGATTTATAAGAGATTAAAACATCAATTGTTATCAATTAAGACTCAATATAAAGAGTTTGTATAGGTAATAGTAAGTGTTTTCAACTTTTTCAATTCCTTTTGCCCACTATTTATTAATAATCTACGATGTTTTAAATGCCAATCATCATCGGCTATATCTTCTATGATTATCATTCTTATTCTAAAACGAGACCCGATTCTCGAATAATGTAACGATAAATGGGTTGATAATGATTATAATATTTTAACTTTGCTTATTAATATTCGAAGTATATACTACAAGACACGCATTTTCAGTGCAGTGTGATTTTATTATATGTATTATAATATATATTAATTCTTAGCAACTTAATTACTTACTCCCTTGATATAACAGGTACATATATACTAAATTATAGACATATAAAGCGTCTTGTTCCAACTAGAGCCAATATATCAAGCTCTGTACGTGTTATAAAACAGGTTAGCAGTGATATACAGTTGTCTCTTTCACTCAGACTCCTAAAATATTCAACACACCTGAAGCCGAGTTTTATTGTTGTAAACTATTCCTTGCCAACCTCCCCCACTTCCCCAGCTTGCTCACATTAACTTTTGCCGCGCCTTTCACTTTTCTCTTTTATAATAACTACTCAACAGGCACAGAATTAAATTTTTACGAAAACAAACAGAAATATTTATTTCAATTATAACACAAATTTACTATGAACTGAATCCGGCTATAAGCTGGTGCAGTCTGACTGATTTATCAACGTCAAGCTAATGTTCAGTAGCATCCTTTCTTGGCGGAAGCAAGGAAACGAAAAGACGTATTCTTTAACATTTTAGAAATCCATTAGTAACAAATTATAACGTTTAGTTGGTACTAAGAAAGAAGAGAAACTCATACGAGAAAAAAATTGACATAGCATAGCTAACCCACCCGAGATATCCGCGCGCAGGAATAGGGGAATTTCACCGAGTTAGTGTACTCGTGTTTTATGTGGTGGCATTTTAACACAATTACGCCAACATCTTTTGCGGGCACTCCATTGTGTGTAACATACGGTAGCACGTACCCACAACACTACCCAGTAAGTACACCCGCGTGGCGCCCGAATGTCACTTGTGCCGTCGCCCACCACCCCGCCGCAAGTAGGGGCGCGACGCGGGCGCTGGATTAAATAATGGATCGGTTTTGCATAGCTACTACCTTATTCTGTTTGATCATAAATATGCCAACTCGGATCTAAGTCAGTTTCAACCGGCGCTGTATGGTGGTTTGCATGTCCTGCACCATGAACTATTTAGATCGCTTTGTTAGATAAGATCGATGTTATTTACACAGACCGTTTTCATATTAATTTTAAAAATTGCAAATTGCTTTAATTTACGAATTTCTCATATCAATGTTAAAAATAAACTTTTCGTCTTATATGATAGACAAATACGTAACTCGTATGTCATCGTCGTACATACGTATTTGTATATAATAATCCAACATAGAGACTGTTTAAAAGAATGTTTTAACAAAATGTCTACAACGGAACTTACAATTATACAATTGAAATAACCTTCGAACTGCGAGTACTATAATACATCGAGTAGGTACATAGGTACTGTATAGGCGTCCGTGAAGGGGAAAGGCCCGGGTTTGTAATATTAATGGTATTGCCTAAGGTATGCTTGGATTTTACTCATTAGGGGTATTATGTGGCTGTTTGCGAAATGATAAATGAGTAAAGGACGGCATTATGAGTAGAGCGACTTGTGAACCCGCTGGCGTTTTGTTAATGTTTTAGTACGGCTTTGTACAGCTTACTCGTAAGCCCGCGGCTGAGCAACGACGTTGCGTATTATTAGCGTTTTCAATTGTACACCCGCTAGGTACGGCGAGCCCCGAGAACGTGCCGATGCGAGGCGCCTGAACGCGGTACGACGTATTAGCTTACATCACACATGAGACAAAGGCCGTACGTTTTAAAGCCGGTAAACCATTAACGTACCACAGATGGGCACGACTCTCCCTTGGCAACTGGAGACGACCAGGAACTCTGCTACCCCACGAATCCCCAATGCGGCTCTGTAGTGTTGCTCCATTTAAGACACATTAATAATTCCTGCAACATTACACGTACATTTACATATATGTACATATGTATGTATGCACACGTATAAAACATAGAGATTACAATAATAATAATAATATAATAATCGACCCATTTATCACACTCTTTTAATATGGGTCTCCTCTTATATTGAAAACGTTAAAAGGCCATAGCACGCCCCTCTGGCCAAGTGCAAGTTGGCAGACTTCACACACCTTATTTATTATTTTTTAATTAATTCTAAGGTGTGTAGGTTTTCTCACGATATTTACGTTCACTGTTAGCAAGTGATATTTAAACTTAAAACGCACTTTTTGTAAATAGGTGCGCGCCATGAATTTGAACCCAGCACCCCCGAAGTGAGAGGCTGAATTATTAACCACTAGGCTATCACTGCATAGAGATTATACAACATAGAAACTATAGAGATCGAAGTCGAATTCGGATACCTTACCCCATCTTTCTGTTTACTTCAGCCAGATATCTGTCTGTACCTTTGCCATTGATGTATGGTGAGCCATCTATTCGTCTAATGAGAATATTTTTAAATTTTTTTATTAAAACCACGTCTCATTTATTCTACTCGTAAAATATAATTCACAATAACCCCGCTATCTCGGTTTTTGAAAGGGAAATTAACAAAAGTTATTAAAAATGTAATAAACAGCTTTGTTTACCTCGGCGTTGCGGAAAATGTTAGTGAAGTTCACTTGATTTTTTTAAAATATACTTACAATACAAAATGTTCCCGTGTTCTAAACGGGCACCAAACGATATTGATTATAGTAATTGGATCGTGACAATAATTTACTTACAATGTTAGACATTATATTACAATATTTTCATGTGGTACAACTATGACATGACACACAAACTGGCTACATAATTAGACGATGTACATATGTATGTGCATACAGGCTTAAGCACTTTCAGTATATAAATAGTTTGATACGAAATTGATTTTGTATTACATATAATAAAGCACGTCCTTTCATTGCATTAAATTAACGACACCACACAACTCTAGATACAAATTATTACGCAGATAAGTACCCCATTTACATTTATCTTGAAACACTAAGTATCATATTAAAGAGTTACTTGATTTGTATAAATATGCCCTACACACAGGGCGTGCTTAAAATGTCGGTTACCACTTAAATTAAAATCGTGCAGCATTCTCTATAACGCTGTTAAAATGCTGATTTTCGGAGATACGCTAAGTGCCAATCTGTGTAAATTTATCGGGCGCTATGAAGTAGGTACTTACGGTGTTGTAAAAAAAAATAACATTTTACACAAATAGGAAATTACATAATGTAACAATTGCTCTAGTTATAACTTTTACGCTAATTAAAATTTATATAATATAAATATAATTTATGCTTGATAATAATTATGTCTTTTGAAAACATAACCTATATTTATATTACTACGTAATAGCATCATAAATGAATTTTATAACAAATTATTTGTTATAAAATTCATAGCCACTTTTTGACATCACTAACCGAAATACTATTGCACTACACTATTCTGCCTACCCTTTCAATGAAAGCCGGCGCATGATATTACGTTATGTAATGTTGTCAAACTGATATAAAAATTCAATACAGGTTTCGGTTTAAAACATATGTGATCCATGAGCAAGAATTTAACCATCTCCCGTGCGATACACTTACAGGTACAGTAAGTCATCGTACGGCGTAAATTATACCGGCACAATCTTGGGAGGGGAATAGCAATTAAGGCACGAACCTCAAGTTATTTACTGGCACATATAAAACGACGATCGGCCGTTATGAACGCTTAATATCGCAACAACAACTGTTCAATGAGTGGCGTGTTCGTTGACTAATATTACCTAAAACGGAACGCACAGAATCTAATGAGATATTAATGCGGGTTCATTTGTTTTTCCTGTGCTACTGATGGAAAGTATCTGCTGTGTAATAGATAAAATGATTCTAGTAAAAAATGATGGACATCACTAAAGGACAGTATAAATTCACGGCATACTTAATACGGCTTTTTGGGTTGATTTTTTATTACAAATTGTCAATTTACTTGACGTCTTCGAGTCATTAATGCAAAGTACATTTAAGTTTTCATTCATTCGTTTCTCAAGTTCCAAATCCTCTGAACAAACGGACCACAGTGCATAGCAGTGATTTGTTATGAAAGCCGGGATGAAATTTATCTTTGGAGACGTGCAAGCAGCAGGCTATTTGGTGAGAACGTCAAGGCTCAACGTAGAGAAATAGCGGGTCAGGCGATTGTACAATACACCCTTTGAGCTGGTTGGACGAATTGATCTCAAAACTGACGGCTATAATATTATCACATTAGTATCGTTATGACTTCAATATATTTCACCCTTACTCTAAAACATGAGAGTATTTTTTAATTGAATTTAAAAATAAAATAAAAATTTTATAATCACGGGTAGAAACCCAAAAATTTGAAATTTCAATTTGTTCTAAAATTGCAGCCTTGCTGGATGGAATTTATTATTTTTTTTTCACGAATAAATTTTATGTGTAAAACAATAACAGTGTATCTTGAAAATAAAATTATTTTCTATGCAAACTGAAAAATTGAGAATAAAATTGTGCAATTAGAAAAATGGTTTCAAGTACTACTCCGTTTTTACTTACTTTAACACGTAAGCGTAGAGTTATAAATTCTTAATTGGATTTTAAACACTAAAACTGGACTGAACAAACTACAGCGTTTTATACGTACAGGGATAGTTCTCTACCTATCTTTGCATAAATAGATCTAGATCTAGAGAGCTACCTCCATTCTACTTCAAGAAATACGTAGTAAACCTTTAAACATCATCATTATAGACAAGTATCTCAATGACTGGACTAAAAATTTAGTTATTAGTAATATTTCCCAAGTCGTACATATTATAAGATATTTGTTCATGTTGTAATACGTTCGAGCCCACACACTTAAAACACATTATTTGTATAACCGTTCCTTCTACTAATTATAAGTTATTCTGTAACTGAAGACGTCACGTTGTTACGCTGTTTTCAATTTATGACTACGCAAAGCATAAAAATAACCAATGCAAGAATAGATTTATTGTAATTGTTCACTATTACTGTAATAAGGCAAATGTCAGAGTCCTCGTCATTTGTTTCTCGTAATCTGTTCCTACCGCGTAGTATTCAGTTTCGCTAAAAGTTGACGTTTGTCGACAGACGTACCCGGAAGAGCGACTGCATCGCCATGAACGGCCCGCCCCTGGCCTGTTCACCTCCATCAAATTACCTGAAGCCGAGCCCCCAAACGGCGTGGCGCCCCTGCTGGATTTCCCGCGGGGGCGCATGCGACCGGTATCCTTTCTCGGCGAAGGCCCCCACGGAAATGTAAGTATTTAGCTGTAGTTTTCACTATAAACTCACTGATTACTACTCAAATATCATATATTGTTATTCATACATTGAGTGACATAACTTCGTCACGCAGGCTTTTCACATGTTTGTTTTGATTATATTCGACAAACAGGAACGTTGGCAAAATTTGAGGAAATGTATTTTCTTAGTAAACTGACACAAATAAAAAATTATTTCAGCTAAAAAATAAAAAACACTTAAGTGGGATTTTCCGAAATCATGAAACTTCTTGCTAGAACATTCGAAGTGTCATGCGTCATTACCTGATGACAACGCCCATAACCAAAACAACAAACCTATCAAAATTTAAAAAATTTGAATGTCATTATATATGTATATACATATATATTGAATATCATTTACATGTTCACTTTGTTATGATTAAATAGATCAACTTTTACATACTTAAAATATGTACCTATACATTTTGCTACATAAAAGTTGCTGTGAAAGAGTCAAAATCTGTCTTAGATGAATTAGAATCAGCATCTATAAATCCAGGCTCTATTTTTAGTATAAAACAAAATTTTAAGTGTATCGAATAAATCACACGTTCGCAACTTACACTGAATAGTTAATTTCGCGATGTAGAAAATCACGTGCGTTACGAAATTACAAATGTAATATATTCAAAAATATCATCACGAATCTTATCACCATCCTTCCAATTGGATTTGTACAACAACGTATAAACTATTAAAACAGTTCCACTGACTGGATGGTTTCGTTTGTAGTCTCAAATGTACATGCATTTTATTAATACAATAGTGAGAACGTTTGAAAATAAATACTTCAAATGTTACGGGCAAGCTATTTTATTTTGCAGATTTTTTGCCAAATGAATTCATGTATTAACTGTTGAAAGCTATGATTTCTTCATGTCTAGCCATTTCTTCCTCTTCGGTGAGTTCCCTTGGATCTGTTGGTTTCTGCAAAACGCTCGAACTACTTTTCGTTACGTTATCGGAATGGCTCTTTATCTCCTCATTCGCAGCCTTGGACTGCTCTGCAATATTACTGAGTTTCGCAGTGATCTGATCAACGTTAGCAAAGTCACTGGGATCCATTTTCTGTAGACTTCCTCGTACGTCTTCTTCCTTTAACTTTTTATCGTCTATGAGGTTGGCTGCAAATATGATTCATTAGATTGTATTTAACATTCATACTAGAATATATTTCGCTACCAAACCAACTAATATCGCCCTTGTTGTGGATTTACCTAAGGAGATAGGTAAGATAAGTATTCTCGTGATGTTCTATTCTGTATCTAACGGTTTAAACAATGGTATCTTTAAATTCAATTTCTCATTTAACGCGAAACTATTAAGAAATAAGGTCCACAAGTTACTATCCTGTGCTGGCCAAGGGCGAACGAGCAGTTCAGAACATTTTGAGAACATTATGGGCCAAGTAACGGGAGGGAATCAATTCTCACTCTCGCTTATAAAATATATCACGGGTACATAACGAAATAGTATAGAAGTATTACGAGTATCTTAAAGTTAACGAGTTTGAAATTTATTAAAATGTAAATGGAGTGGAGAATATTTGCAAGTGCAGACACATTTCGGGTCCATTACTGAATATTACTGATAAAAAGTATGATAAAAGCCTCACCCTCTTTCATAAATTGCACGATATTATCGATAGAAACTGTTTGTTTCAGCCTCCGGAACAAGTCTTCCATAATATTTTAGACAATTAGTTCAAAATTTTTGCTCGGGCACTGAATATTTTGCAATGTTAATTGTTCCATTTTATTTTTGAAGGATTTTCTAGACTGTTTTTGAAAACGACAGATTTTGTTCTGAGCTTCCCTCACAGTTTCGATATGACATAAATCATTCCAAGAAGAACATCAATTTAAAAGTTAAAAAAAAATAAGCACATTTTTAATATACATATGTTAAAAAAGGTTTTATGTCTCTTTAAAAATTGATACAGCAATCACTTTCATTTTTTTTTGTGACCTACGAGTATGATACGCTCAGAATAAAATAATTACAGCACCATGTCGATCGCTGATCAAAATTGTATACCATGTAAGTATCCTTGATATTGATATATACATATGTGTGTACATGTATGTATGTACAAAAACATATATATATGTGTATATATATAGGTAGATAGACATATGTATATACTTAATTCACTGTGAATTAGACCAGAATGGTCAGCCTAAACAACTACCATCAGATGAAGTACAAAGAGCTGTTGCATAAATGATGAGAAGATTTTACGTCGGCGTCCGTTCCTGATGCCGGAGGGTCGGCGGCCATCTTGAACATTTTAGTGTAAACGTCAAAAAGGAAATATCGCCCTCTTTACGATGTATCGCTAAAGGATAACTGCAAATAGACAAAGACATTGTGCTGATGCGATAGGAACGCTCGTCCAAGATATAGCGCCTTGTAAATAATTCTCAAACTTCAAAAAATTTTTTTTTTGTAACCTGGAACGTAAATATTAAGTCTATCTTTGTTGGTGTTTATAGATGTGAAGAAAACGAAAACGCTCGCTCCTTTATAATAAAAATAAAGCCTAATTCAAAGATTAATACAACATAAACCTCTTTCCCTTTTATGTTATTTTAATCCGGCTCCGCGTTCATTGTTTACAAGCAAAAAAATTAAGAAAATTACTTTCACTAATATTTCGCCTTGTTTGTATCTCAAGCAGAACAGGATTTAAAAAGATTTCGTATTCATCGCCTGAAGATTCCCGCATTTGTATCGTTTTAATGAAAACACAATAAAGGCACGTGGCGTTGTTTGCGCGGCCGCCCACGAGCGAAGTGAAAGCCTTGCCGCAGATAAGACTACAGGCGTAAGATGTTTGTGCATGCCGGAACTTAATTGGGTTTTTTATACGCCCAACAAAAGGGGTCAAGTAAATATAAAAATTAACTCGCTCAGAATATATTTTCCGTATACTTTTTATTATTCGTGATTGATAACGTTTTGCTAATATCATTTGTAGTTTATACGTTGTGGGAGATGCAATAAATCTTAAAGCTTATCTATTAAACTACTTACCTATATCAAGATTTGTTTCCTAGGATTAAATTTTATCATAAATAAATCATATATGATAGTGGAAGAGGAAACTACTAGAAAATATCCGTATGTTGATATCGAGATGAAAAAGAAGATAATTAAAGCGTATAAACTATATTAGTATCTATATAATCAGTTCCATGTGTTCGCTAAGAAATATTTCAAATCGAATAAGGTATGCGGAAAGTACAAGAAAATATTCGTGGGCAGGAGCAAAGAAAAATATAAACGTACCCTACACAGAGTGTGCTGGTATCTGTATAAACAGTCCCATGTGCTCGCTAGTACCTACCTTTTGAGTACCGCTTGCGGGTAAACGCACAAACAATAGGGACCCTTGTTGTATTTTCATTATGGAAAAACAAACATGAATTAGCGAGCGGCGGCCACCTGGTTTTTATCAGACACGGCTGGTGCAAAGTTAGTTTCCAATGAATTATATCTTCGTATATACATACATACATACATACATACCTTTGTATATACTCTTCCACTTTTATCTATGTATATAGTATTATTATTATACCATCACTCCAGGTCACTTACGGGATAGACAGATTCCTGTGTGCCAAATATCTCTATCCTTACAGACCCTACTGATTCCAACACACTTGGATACTTATTTTGGTACATGTAATACGTAGTAGATGTTGTTACTCCTAAAAAATCTTATTGTATTTTAAAAGTTATTCATTTTTAACAGTGGATTTTCGCTCACATCCAGAGTCGTCTACTTTTATTTAAGCGGTATGCTTATGATATTTTTTCTTCAGTGGAAAAAATTTTAGCTCGTTCAGAATATTTGCTGTTTCATAAGCTAACGTACCGTCTGAAACTATATGACATGTATGCTTAATTTTCCATTGGCCTGTATCGGCTATGTCTATTCGTTACAACAGTCCTATATCAGATCCAACAAATGCTCCCGCCGTTTATGATCAAATGTTTGGGGAGTCACTTCACTTTTGCTCGTTGATTTGTGTGGAGAGTACACCTATTGTACTATTAGGGACCATTTGGCGTGAAGCGGTCGACTGCGACCACGATACCCTCTGTACTAGCCATAAACTCTAATACACTCGCCGCCTCCAACCAAATGATGACAACATTTACACGACATCTGCGGAAGCCTGTTTCGAAGCACCCCAATCATATCTTTTAATGAAGTAAGTGCCTGTGATATTTGCGGTAGTGAGCACGTGCAATATTAAATTAGTCTTTCCTTAACATATTCTTTTAATATACAAACTGATAACAAAATATTTTAATTCCACGTCGATAACTTTAATGGTATCTATTTATCGTAGGTGTGACACAAGTTTTAAATTCATTAAAACTATCCCTAACGTTAGGTTCACTATTAAACATCATTAGAGCTCTAATCCTATATTATCACTGATATTACCACATGCTTATATTTATAGATATTGTATAAAAATTGTGCTTTGTGTCTGTAAGATAAGTCGAGACTGGCCATTTAGCATACCGTCAATTAGATCAACGCCGGGTATTATTCGAAAGTTACGCGACCTATTGGAAAAAAAATTTGATAAATTCTAACCGATACCTATACGCGTATCATCATGTAAAGGAAACATTCAGAATATATACAGAAACGCAAAGACGTTTTCCCTCGCACTATGCTCATTGACTGTTTCCGGAGCAAATAGCCCTCAGGCTAGTACTTTTGTACATTTCTCTGCTAATGGTAATCTTAAACCGATCGACACAATACACGGTTACATGCGACCCGCAGTTTATACACATTGAACGCGCATTATCAAGATAGAACGCGACACACATGGAGAATCAAATATTTATAAAAAAAATCTAACAACATTAATCCACGTGTCAGCGCTTAATTAAAAAACATAAGGATATCTCATAACAAAGAGTTCCTTCAATTTCATAAATCAAGATTCCGGAACCTCAAAAAAATTATACGCATCATATTTCCCGCCCCATGTGCCTTCATAGCCACAAAAGGGTAGATAAACATTACAATGAGTGTTGGCTACTAAACAGTTTTGTTACGAAATATCTTCTGACTATTTATATATGTACGTGGCATACCGTTCATAACGGACTCTTTGTAACGATTGTAATACAATAGAGTTGTAATAAACAATCAAATCTTTGACATTGCTGAACAATGTTTCTAGTAATTTATTAAGTTTTTCTCAACCATAGTGCCTTATAAATCTAGACGAATTGGTAACTTTATGGTAAAAGTATTTTTTATTCTATTAATCTGCTATGTAACTTATAAAATGTTCTGTAAAAAATATTAGCATAAAAGCAACTTTTATGAAAGTATTTTACAAAAGTATTTATCTTCTCTACCGCAGTTCTCTGTAAACACAGAATTGAGATTCAACAATCTTTGCTAGTACGCAGTTAATCTCCCTAGTAAATCTAAATACTTCAAGATCGTCAGCTTCAAAACGTTTATTGTTTTCATTTTCTTTTTCTCTCCCCCTCGCTCCCATTTGTGTATTTATTTCTCTATTATCGTAACATTACAACTGAATATACATACGTTATATATATGGAACGTGTTGAAGGATGTATACAACAGGTATTCAAACTTTAATGAAGGCTGAGAAATTTCATCCTTACTTAAAAGCGTACTTGTTTAACGTTCGTTTTACATCTTTATGTTATAATTCGGCACAGAAGCTTAAAAGTAAAGTTGAGACACACAGTCTCATTGTCAGTCAGCGAGCGAGAGAAATTAAAGATCACTTGCGATTTCCTCTCTCATGAGGATACGCTTTAAGTGAATGAGTGATCATAACCTTTTACGACACTGAAGCACTAAGGCAACGTACGATCTACCTAGTGTATTATCTATGACATATTTACCGCGTGGATTATATGAGAATCATGCCTCGGTAAAAGATGTGCAGATCGTTGGATCTGAATGATTCATCCACATATCTAATGTGATATCAACGAAACGACGGGAACTAAAGCTTAGGACAGTCCATCAGTGGACATATAAGGACATTTCACATGTAGTTGGAAATAACTGTGATAATAAAAATTTTATACACATCAAATAATAGAACGTAATATGTAACTTCTATAGAGGATTTTGCACACTTTTGAACATATATTATCGTTACACCGCTCGTTGTAAGACAAGCAGTTGTAATCGCTAGTTCGCAACTTATAAAGCTGTAGAGGCGATGCTCATGACGCGAGAACACTCAGAAAACACCCGCTGAGCAGGTGCGGCCACAGCACAATAATGTTGTGCAGTATATAAATTCTAACTTAGAAATATGTGCACAACTTCTCTCTAAATACTTATTTAGTATTTCTTTCGTGTATATGTTAACTAACTTTTTTATCTATCCTACACGCTGGGATACAATGTTAGCGAAACGATGGTGGAGAACTGTTGATTAATCTTTTATATCTTTTGTCATTTTTAATAATAGTGGCTCAACCAGCATTTCATGGTAGAGCGACCGACTTAACAGATGGATTGTGAGAGTGTACTCTTCGGTCTTCGGGGAATATAAGCGTTAAGTTAATACTTAAACGAATATTCATTATTATATACATTATCCTAGGTAAACTACGCCTTACCGAATAATAATATATAAATCATTAGCAGCCAGCAATAAGGGCAATATTTTTCCTTTCTTTTATTATTTTAACTCTTGAAAATGTGTCGATCTAAGGATAGAGCACCAATTTTGATACGTTTCAGGACTCAAAGCAGGCTGTATCCGCACGTGACACTGCAATAAACCTTTATACTAAAATCTAAATAATGAAAACTTAACAGAAATGGTAAATTAACATAAGCGATGAATGTTACGTGAAACATATTTGGCTCAACTTCAAATACATTTTAAAATTGAGATAACCAAATGATAATTTATCTCATTACACTCTTAACTACACGCTAATTAGAAAATTAGTATAAGTTATGGATGTATAGATGTCCATCTCATTCAACCATTATTATATCATCACGTCAGTTTGCTTAAGAGGTAGGCAGGGTGTACCGAGCGCTAAATATCTCTAGCCCATGACGTGCTCGCTCTACTATGCTGTCAATTGTACATAGATGCAAAAATAAACGAAAATTTTTAATATATTGTAACATTTTTACCAAACGTAATCCACATTCGCAATATATGTAACCCTACTTCGCAAATGAACGGATTTGAATTTTAAAATCCATTGCTGCCGCAGTACCTAACAGTCGTAGTAGGTGAAAAGCAATACGTGGCAATCGCCGTGAAGTACCACCAGTTGCTGATGGCCCCACTTTTTATGAGCGGAAGCTTCGATTTGTCATTGGGCTTCATACCTCGAATTTGTGAATAGTATCGGGAAAACATCACCTATCTAAGTCCCGGATACATAAACTCTCGGAAGCGAAACAGTCGTTACGCTCCTCCGCCTAGCCCTTCGAGGATTACAGGCGTGAATTTAAGTTTTGTTTTTTATTACTGTTACAAATTCTCATTGTTTCTAACACTAGTAGCTAGCTCAAGATGACCTGTGGGAAAAGCCATTGATTATTCTCATCAATTCTTATCACGTTTAATTTCTTCGATAACTATTGAACAGTATGATGTTCATTGATAAATGCACATTATTATCATAGCATCACGCCATATCCGTTCACGTCATACGGGACATAAGAGCTAAAGATTTTGATGGTCACTGGATGATAATTTTTTGAACCCAGATATCATTCTTTGTACCGTGCCAGTAGTCGTTTCAATTTTAGTTGGTACTCGTACTATTCCATAAGCGTAGTCAAGTGAATTGTTGTAGCGCTGGTTATCCGATAAAATTAACTTCTTTAAAATAAGTTCAGTTTAATGAATAAAATTCCAATATGGTTATTCCATTGGTTGAACTAGTTTAACAATATTCGGAAGTTTGCACGTTGCGCTTGCTGCGGAGGGGCCATTGAGAGCGTTGGTCCACAAAAATGCTCATAAAAATTGATTACTGGCCGTAGCAAGAAATTGCAATCTGCTCACACCCCAGTCCGCCCCCCGGCTCCCGCGCCCTCCTCGCAACACCGCGCCTTAATAGCTTGCGACGTTATTTTATACATTTATTAAATTATTTACGATATATCCATACTTCAAAGGTACGGCCGCAGAATTGAAATGAATGAGTGTACTCTTGTCTGCATTTTAATACGTAATCTAATTTCTGCTGTTGTTTATGTTGTACGAGTATATGTACTGGTTCAATTCCAACTAAGCGTTACTATTCTTTTTTGACGTGATGTTTCGGACGGCAAGCGATATTCGAATGATGAGTATAAAAAATATTTTTATTCTTTCTCTACTCTGCCAACTCGCATTTGGCCAGTATGGCAGACTATGGCCTTTACTCTTTAATCAGAGATCCCTAAGAAAGGCCTGTGTCCCAGTGTTGGGACAATGATAAATGGGTCTTGTGAAAGAGAAATGATATATCACTCGCCTAGCTTAGTGTGCCTAGTAATAAACGCTAATTTGGCCCTTATATCTCTATTTCATGTGCACTAGATATTCTTAGACGCCTGCACTGAACGTAAAACTTTATCGGAATACACTATCGAAAACTGCAAGTAGCCGATTCTTTTACCTCGAAATAAAAAGTTCAAATAGTGCCAATATAAGATTGAATGAAACTAAAATACAATGGCTCTCCCCTTTCTATTCCTTTTGCACTGTTTGCCCAATGAGTACCCGAAATTATGTACGTTCAAACAGAGCTGTGGAACTTAACACTTAGGTTTAAAAATATTGATTGTCAGTAAGCTCACAGCACGCTTACAGTCTCGATGAGAGACAATGTATTTAACAAATTCTTAAAGAGAATTAGTAAAACCTTTTTTATAACCGTAAAATAATGATTTCGTTCATCATCATCATCATCATCATCATCATTATCAGCCTACTCCCGTCCACTGCTGGACTTAGGCCTCT
>DWME01001271.1:0-25784 GCA_018244795.1 Parelbella ahira ahira
GTGATTCACGGTCGCTTCGTATTTGTTTTAGTTTTTTCGTATTGTTCTCGTATCGACAGGCTGCGGCGTGCGGCGCGCGGCAAGCGCCTGCAGCTGCGGCATGCGGTGTACGGCGTGCGGTGTGCGATGCGCCGCGTGCTGTCGCGGCTGCGGCTTGCGGTCGCGGCTTGGGCTTACGGCTGCGGGTTTCTTGTCTATTTTTGGGAGTATAGTTTTTTAGAACCAAATTTCAAGGATGTAATATATGTATACATCTTGCGTCCTGTATTATCACTAACACTAATTTAGAACATATTTTTACATACTGCGCCAATAGTCTCGCTTAGGTATGAATGTGTTTTATTTGCTCCAAAAATGTAGACAACTGTTACTTATCCATACGAATAACCCGACGTTCTTAACATTACGTATTGCAAAGTACGGAACTCTACTGCTTAAATCTGTGACTGTTCAAATCAGCCCGTTTCAGTTACACATTTCAGGTACATACTTAAACTGATTTAAGGTTTACGATATTACAAATGTGAAATCTTAAACCTGTGAAAGGTCTCAATTACAATTACTCACATACCTGTAGGTACACAGGTATATCACTTTAGTTGTGGACAGAACAGAATCATCGCTCGTAAGAGCATGTGTTGCCAAATAAGCGTCTTAGACTGTAACTGCTTTTATCTAGAAATTGAATTAGAATCATCCGTGTACTCCGTTGAACTATACGTCCAGTCCTTTTTAAAGGCTTTTGTTTGTTGTTGCTGGAAGCCTTCGCGATGGGAGATCCACGGCAAAATTAGGAAAGTGTTCAACTTTAATTAAATTACAACGTAACTGGTTTAATTACCTGTTCTAGTTATTCAATAAAACGAATCACTTGTCTGTAAATTGATTATTTATTAAATACCAAAATAATAAATAGTAATAAAAAAAAATACAAGTCAATACAATTCACATGGAAAAAGCGCAACTTAGTAAATAATAATGACGAGTAAATTAATTAATTTAACTTTCAAAATGAGCGTTGAACAAAATAAGGAAAAACCGAGACAGTTTACATGGCTATACAAAACTATGTAATTAGAAATAGTTCTTTTTACGTATTGAGAGTTTTTCGCATTCAAAATAATAATAATAAATTGCGCAATCAGCATAGTTTCAAGGCGTTCTGTTTATCGAATTTTGACCGATGTCAACGACCGCATATCACAGTCTCTGGAGATAATGTTGATAAGGCCTGATTATTGATAAAAGGGGTCATACGTTAAGGGCATCGGAGGTCGTACACAGGACGCAGGTCACGTTTTTGTTTTTATTCTCATATGACTTTATTTTATTAATATTAATATTGGCATTTTCAAGATTTTTTTTTTAAATTAAATTTTACAGTAAAATGGTGCATCATTGAAACTAAAATAGGAAATGTAGAATATTTAAACGGACCGAGACTCTTACATAAACATAATATGCAGGCACTAAAAATAATTCTAAAAATAAGGCGAGATTGTTTTACATTTATTTGGCTGATTGCGATGCTGTGCTCTTAAGATATCTGGCCGTATGGGACCAGGTTAGGATTCAATTTGACATACTGGATCGAATCATGCTGTGTACTTACCTTGACTTGTCTGGCCTTATAGTAATTTTGTAGCATCATTCAAAAATCTACCAAATCTGTTAAAGAAAAATGTGAAACACTCGAGGTCAAGGCACTAAAACAATTACATCTAAAGATAACAAAAAAGGTGATACAGTGGAACGAAAAATTATGTTAATCAGAGTTCATCGGCCCTTTATCAGCGACCTATGTATCACCGATATCTGTTATCAGCGCGTGAACTTTACTATAAATGTGTCAACACTCGAGCGTGGTGTCGACGTGTTTTTCAACAATAAATATTTTACCATTTATTGTTCAAAAACACTCGGTGCATGCATGGTGAGACATTTTGGTGTTAAACCACATACAAGGATAAGAGACAGATTTATTCAAATAACAAAGCTGATTATAAAATGATCCAGGTTGAAAATGACCACAAGGATATAAGCTGGGTACTTGTTCGGCGGTAATGACGAACAATTAAGATGGAAACCCTATGGATTAGTGTCAATAAATTTTCCTAAGAGAAGACACATTCAACATGAACATGAACACCGTCGAATGTACACCATTATTGCAAATCGTGGTCGACACAGTCGGATCCAACGTCCTGCTCTCATCGCTTTACTAATATGCCTAATATGCCTATGCCTGACATGGTTTAAAAAAATGACGCCACTCATTCTGATCGCGAATTGCGAACATCTAATAGAAGCTTATTTGGGTTCCCTTATCTGGTTACTTTGGGGTCAGGATGGTGAGTTTCCTGGACACATACGGTGATAAGTTCGCGTGTTTGGACAGCTAGTTATATAATGATAACATCGTGTATTCGCGTTCACTTGGCAAAACTATCGGACACGGAAAGGTCAAAGATAGTAGAACAATGATCCGTCGGCTTATTTTGTATACTGTTATCAGTGTAATGATGGTATGTCTGGAACTATTAGAATGTGAAATATTGCTTTGGGAAACATCAGCTGCCGTTTCAAATAATTTGAGTTTGAGTTTCGTAACCCAGAACCATATTATTTATGAGATTTAGCCGAGTTGTGTTATTGAAAATTACGTCCACGAACCCTATGTGCGAGGTTTTGTTGGGCTTAACGACAATTATACGTAGTTTCAACGATAGCTCAAATGCGTGCACAGTCTGCTACGAATGTATCATCATCAGCCTGTCATTAAGAGCCAATTTATCGTAATAATTATCAATCTATATACATAATATATCATTACCTAGGTATTTCTTCGCCTTAATGTGAAGCAGAGGTCTGATATCAATTTATATTTTTTGTTGCATTGATTTATTAAATTTCATTGAAGTCCCTCCAGAAGAACAATGATAGCCTTTATGGATTTAGGGTCTTTAACATAAGTATTGGAAAAAAATATGTATACGCGGTCTCAATAACTAAATAATTCAAAACATATGAATAATACTTTGTCTATAAGTAAAAACGTCAAAGTAAAATTTTACTTGAACAAACATCTCTCTCGTTTGTGACACGAGAAAACCGAAAAAAGCTTACATATTTATAGAAGAAGGTAGCTTCATAAATGAATTTTCCTCCAGACCTCCATTGAAACAACTATAAACACGGCCGCCCAAAAGATAACGTTATTTGTATTTAAAGGGTCCAACGGACCTACAAACAAAAGTTAGCGGTACCTTTGTTATTCGACAATAAATAAATCGATTTCGACTTTTTCTCATGCAGTACTCGATTAGATTGCAGTAGAGAGTGATATTTAGGTAGCACATACATATTCATGACTGTGGGAACCAATGCTAATTTCGACAGTGAAATTGTAGGTAAATAAAGCCTTTAACAGTTTTCTTATATTTTTTTCTTGAATAGTGGGATAATTCCATTAGTGTCAATTTTTGTTCAAGCAATTAATTTAATTTCTAAATGAACTAATTAAACTGCTCTGCGGGACCTCTGTGACTTCCCAAATACGCAAGTAATCCAAGAATAATTGTTGTACGTAATGTTTCGGAAAAATATGCTAAATATCGATGGACATCCGAGATTGTTCTTCATTGGCTGCGACCGATCGAAGCGAGATTGCTATATAATACTAATGAAAAATGTCTTCTATTCTGTGGCAAAATATGATTAGTTACAATTCTTCAATCATTCAATTCTACTATTCATTTAGAACTAAATATTTTGACTTTTTTTTAATTAAGGTAATTAGATGCCAACCCCAACTATCATCATCACCTGGGTTGACTGGTAGAAACTGCCAATTGGCGCTATGTCCGTCCTTTGTTAACAACAATAAAGAATAAATAAATAAGTATATAAACACTTAGTAAGGGACTAGGGTAGTACACAACCCTTCCAAAGGGCATAGAAATGAATAAATAAGTACTGTCAATCAAACCAACGGGCACGTCTCCGTGGAAGGCAATAACAATTTCTTGTTCGTATTCACGACGTATATACGAGTATCTACTAGAGTCTATATACCTATGTACTTCTGCTTATGTAAACTTCGGGATGTGTGTTCAAAGGTAAAATCGGCGGCTCTAAACGGATCTATTTTTAGTATTATAGAGATGGGAATGTATCTACATATTATAAGTAAATTTATTAGGGACTGCTTTCAAATAAAACAGGATCAAATCTGTACCTAACATGTATATAGCTATGTATGTATAAATATCCGGACTATCAGGACTCCGGGAGTAGAATGCCGAATTTTAAAACACTGCGATATTACAGTCTAATAATAAATATATGCCGTTGTAATATTTGATGTTAATTATTGCATATCAGTTTAACAGTGTGTTCAATGTTAGTCATTATGATAATCCCCAAACCTTGATTTGTAATACAATAATATATGTACGTGTATATGTCATCTCAGTAATGTGTTTGATTTTTTTATAACGCTCACAACTGATTACTTACATTTAGATGGCCAGTTGTTATAATGTGAAATTCAACATATTAATTTCATAATAATTTCAACGAAAAGAAGAATACGTTGTACAACTACTGTACAAACTATGTAATAGTGAAATAACAAGCTAAAGATTTCTTAGCAATTACAACGAAACATCCTCTTGAATTTTTCAGACAGTCTAGGAGGAGACAGGGGAGAATTGAACCGTTGTTTTCGAAATGTATTAGTGCATTTATTCGCACGAGACGCCCCTACTTTCGATCCTCTACGATAATATTTTAACTTTATCTCGGATACTGTAACTGGAGTCCTTGTGTGGAGGACACAGACTAGCTGACTGCAGTATGCGAAACGATCTTTTTAGCAATATGACGTGGTGCAAGTATAAAATTCTAATAGTTATTTGACGCCATATATTAATATACATACGAGTATCTTTTGGTTTAAAGATAAATTTACGTAATTAACAATAGTGACAAAAGTATTATAATAAAAAAAAAATTAAGAAATATTAATGCGTTTTCTAGTGTTACGTAATTCTAAGACTGTTGGGCAATAATCAGCCTTAAAATAAACATATTATATTTAGTATGACTAAATTTTGTAAATTTTTTTGTATCTGTGAACCTCATTCTCTACTTTTTTCAATGTGATCCTATTAATAATATCCTAATAATTCTACACGCCTTAATAAAATCGCAAGACTAACAAATCAAATGGCAAAAAATTAAATAAGTATTCTGCAAACAAATGTAACGGCACCAATAAATATTACAGAGTTAGGGTAATCTACTGATGTAATAAATATGTTAAGTCCAAATATTTGTTTCATATATTTATATTATCTTGGTATACCGCCAAAACATTTATTTTTCGTTGCGCTACCCCGAAATACGTAGAACGATGCGAGGCGACACTCGGCATGTTTATATGCGCTGGAAATGCACAAAAAGTGCAATGTTCCCCGGTCGCCTCTTTAACATAATAATAGATTTCGGCTTCAGAGAATTTATTTTTAAATGGTTCTTCGGTGATATGTCGTGAAGAGCTCCGGTGAATACAGAAAAGGAATAAAATATTATGTTCCAATCGTTTGTACAAGTATGGAATCTTATTAGAGACAAATACAAATCTAACTGTAAATAACACGATCAACTTAATGTTGATAAAGTTGTGAAAACATATGAATGTTAACTATAATAGCGGAAACAGGTATTGGTATATATATCTATTTTTCGTATGTGGTTGCGTACCTATTGTTAGTACCCAAATTTTTTTTTAAATCATACTGTCACCTATAAAAAATGTCGTTGCTATTTCCATAAACGATATAAATATATAAATGAAAATATATATTAAGTAGAATGGCAGTGTTTATCCATCAAAAAATCTCCTCCAGCAGCACTGAGAATGAAAAATCATAATATGAAAATATGAAAAGAAAATGAAATTCAATATGTATTTAAATAAAAATGCGAAAGAAAAATATTTCTGTAAAAATACAAATTAATAACAAGTAATAACGTAATGTAGAAATACATACCTATACATAAATATTATATGATTTATAAATAAAACTATACGTAACAAAATAAATATAAAAATTAAGGTTTAACTTGTTTCAAGAACAAAATTTCCATCATAACAGGAATCTTGCTTAACCGACAACACAGCGTACGCATCTTTTTAAGCATTTCACATTTGCTTACATTTACGACACATATCTTTATAAGCATCAGTTATACACATAGCTTTACGGTTATATTCAAGTTTATGTCCATTTCATTTAGATAAGTCAAGTGCGCCAGAACCCAGGTTTAGGCACCCGTTCTATCATTAGAACATAAGCTACATGATATGAAATAGAAGTTTATGAGTTGTACATAATCTGATTAATTCTTTTGATTGATTGATGGATTTGATTGATTAACACTTTACTTGTGACATTTTTGTTGCCGTAAATCCATAATGTTCAGTTTCCTCAATATTTATTCTTTTTTGTCGTGTTTGATAGTGTTTTATTAGGCTATTCAATGTGTTTAGATATGTCTTGATCTGAGCACTAAGCATTCTCCTTATAAAAGGAAATTCTACTGTACTATGGATATTAGAACAATCTAAAGGCTAAAATTATTTCTAAAAGCTAAAAATATCGATTTTTCCTCTTTTGTCTGTTATATTTATATGACTCGCTGAATTTTTTATCCAACAAACTCTAGTTCTTTTAAAGTTAGATTTTCTTATATGTTTATTATACAATAGACGGGCTGGGGCACACGAGACATACATATAACTTATTAATTCCATTCGACAATAACAACTTATATTTGATATAAATAAAAACGTGATAGATATTATTTAGTTAATATTCAATGTCACACCCAGGCATATAGATCACCTGCAAAACATCATACCTATGTACATAACGTACTACCTAATTCTGAAGGTAGGATGGTAGTGTGAGGCGGAGGCCATGTACCTACTCGTATAAAGGTGGACTTTTATAGGATGCAAGCCGACATTACCCTGTTCCCATCGTACGCTTATCCGCCAGCGCTGGCACAATAACTTTACGCCGTCCAACATTTGGCTTTTTACGATCGCACCCAAAACTCCAAGTTAATCAACTGCGCTCCAAACGCTTTTAATTAAGCTTCCTTACACAATTCTTTTCACTGTTAAGAATTTTACAACCCAATTTTAACATTTGACGAGGCTCTTTTATGTTTCTGCAATGACACCAATCTTTGCATATGAATGCCTTGAATAAAATTTTATTTGGGAAAAAATGTTCTGCAGTGTTTTGGGAATGGTGTTATTGTGTTCCTTTATGAGAAATGTTCCGGCGTTGAGTGTTTCCTATATTGAACATTAGAGATTCAGCGCTGTCAAAAGTATTACTGAAATGGTTTTACTTTCCGTCCGTATTGCTCAAAAGATGGAAATATAAAAGCTATTCCGTTCATTTTCCCTTTAAAATAACATAACATCGCGTCTCTATTTCCTCCGTCCCGTGAAACGTCTCATCAAATTAGGAACGGGACTGTTAGCAAATTCATCATCAGCCTACTCCCGTCCCCTGTGGGATATACGTAGGCCTCTCCAATGGCTCGCCACGGAGCTCGATCTTCAGCTCTTTGAATCTAGCCGCTGCTAGCCACTTTGCGTGTATCTTTAGCAAATGATGGGATATTTAGTAGAATTTTAATTTTGCTTCTTAAAATATATATATTTAAGCACAATGGCTGGAAATATGTATCAGTTTCAGTTTCTTTTTAGTTATTAGGTTCATGTTGTTACTGAAACATTATATTATTTTTATAACAATCAAATTATTCCTTACTTTGTGAGATATACTGAAATCACACACATTTTGACGCTTTCATTTCTACCACTTGAAATAATGCTTAATTCAGTTGGCAACATGGCTGGTGGAAATGTTCAATCTCGCTACGCCTATGGTAAAAAGACGTAACAATATCTATTATGTTTTACTACGCGCGAATAACTGAATTAACCCTTTGAACGTAGTACAGTAGCTACCAGTTGCCAATAAAAATGTATGATAATAACACTGACTGCCTCGTTGGTCGAGTGGATGCAAGCGCGAGTGCCGATCGAGAGGTTCCAGGTTCAAATCCCGGGTCGGGTACTATCAGATTTTTCTAATTTAGAATTTCTAGTAGTAACTCGGAGTCTGGAATTGTGCCCGGTGAATGGTATTAGGCTCACCACCTATTCCATGGGACTTAAACGTAACTGGTGAAACGTAAGAGTATACTACACTCCTCTGCCTACCCCTTCGTGAATTACAGGCGTGATGTTACGTTTTTAAATACAATATGTTTAAAACATCTATTTTTAAATACATTCTCAAACAGACAATTTTAAAACTAGACGCCACACAAATATGAGTATTACCTGGGTTTAAATCAAATCCTCAATAAACAGGCTAAATTATTACTATGCCAGTAGACTAAAAGATCACTACTTTAACCGTACATTAATCAAAAGATAACACTTACATTGACTGAACATTGATATGTTCAGTTAACGTCAAGTGGTTATACACTTGTATGGAGTTAGAAAAATGAAACCGGCGTACATGTATAATAAGATTGATGAATGTGGAAGAAGCATGACAAAGCTGCGAGGGAAGGAATACTTGGCGCTCTCTGCCTATCAGGTGAGGGACTTGGCGTACGTAAGCACAATGGTGAATGCTTGTATTTTAAACGGATGTCAAAAACACATAAAGGTCCAATGTTCGTCTATTATACATTTTCATGTATCAAAACGCAAGTTGATCGAAAAGCTGTCAAGCGTTCCAATAGCAGGCTTAAACGCGTTTTACGAAGGTTTTCTGCGTTTTCGCGTGTAGAACAAAATTCTGTACGCTCCGCTGGCGTAGACGGGTTGGAGTAGGGTGTACTTCCTCTCTGTATATTTCGGATTTGATTTTTATGCGGGAAAAAACTGTTTTATATCATATATTCTCTGTCAAAGGTATATCAATCGTATTAACGTAAAGGGAACGGCTGATGGTGAAGTTAATACGTTGGTCGCGATATGTAAATATTAATCATATAAATATTTATGTAAAAAATTTACCATATTGTCATGTCCTTGACGTTCCAGCTGTCAACAGACTACTGAGGCCGTGCGTTGTCCTTATACAACAAGTTGTATGAATACAATAATCAATCTACCCACATACATTATACATCTAATTTACAAAGCGACTATTAGCAAGTAATCCAGAATGTATATAAGTTATGTTCTATGAAATTTGATTATGGAATATATAAATAGAATAATCATTTATTTATAACAAAATAGTTAAGCCCCGAGCTATGATACAAACTTTTTATTCAGCGTCTTATTTTTAATATAGTCTTTGTTTAATTGCAGTCAGCTGATTTTATTATTAATTGTAATATTTACATAATATGTGGTAATTCCATATCTTTCATAAGTAGATTTTTTCTACCAGTTAAAGATACATTTTGTCGTTCTTAGCTTCGCTCTGTTTTTCAGACTTGCTGCAACTTATACCTGAGAACTATATACATAACAAAGATCTCTATATTGTTCCCTTCGCACAATTGAAGAAAGCGAATGTCCACAACAAGAACCTAAAATAAAACATCAAATATTATCCTCGTCGGGCTTTTATCCTTAAACGCTTAAGCAGAACCGTCCCATTTTTCAAAGAATTGGCGGTAACCCTGGGATTGTCAAGGAATAGTTTTGCAGCTGTCAGTTGGCTTTCAAAGGGATTTATTATTTTTATTATTGTTTCGCGAAATTCAACCTTGGATTCTGTTTCTTAACTAGCCAATGTTTGTGACATTACTTGCCATGCAATTTGTATTAAAATTATAAAAATATATTTAGTATAGAATTCTATTATTGTAGAATACTCCGTATCTATCCAGCCTAAAAAACGACTTTACCTATACATAAAAAGATGTAGCAGAATAAAATACCGTATATTACACATAAATGGCAATTGAAATCTTTTCAAATAATCTCTGAGAGAGCTGCTGGAACTAATAATCGTACAAATAAATTACCTACGAATTGCCTGTAGGTACCTCCAGTTTCTTGTGGTTGTAGCATACATAAATAATAGTGCCCAAATGGAATAAAAATATGTATGGATTGAATAAATATTTAAAAAAATAAATATTTAAAAAAAAAGCTTTTTGTTAATAATAATATGTTATTACATACTTGCACAAATTCGCGGCCACAGCTAGTGTGTGTAGACCTTGCGCTGTGACTTTGGATGGGAATAGAGGAATTACTTTTGAGGAGGGTCATTAAGCCTTTTCGATCCCTTCCTTGTTCCCCAATCCCGGTCGGACTTCAGAAGTTTTCTAGTTATTAAATTTGCTGCTCAGAATATTTTTTCCTTGTACCTTAGGAAAGCGTTATTGTTTTTTTCAGTTTAGGAAATGGCGTAAAGACTTACGGGTCGTATAACGTATGGCGAACGTTACAGCCTTATAAAACAGTAACGGTATCGAAATTAATTACAATTTCATGATTTACGATAAGTACGTTGACAAATCCAGGGCTTAAACCATATACGTGACATCACAAACCTTTCTATTATTTTTCAGACCAAATATCGTACTCTATAAGTATATCGGTGAATTGAAATGTATTGAAGAAACCTACACAAGTCACATTTCTCCATAAATTTTATCTAAGGCCTGTGAAGCCTTTTAACCTGTTCTCCGACGGCGGGAGGCATGGCGGACTCTGATCAGAACCCATCTCATTCTTACAAAAAATCCGTGTCAGACAATGAAATCATAAGTGTTTATAAGGATGATGATGTTGATGATAAAATGATAAAAAAGCATTCTGATTTCACAAATATTGAAATAGTAGATACTGTCGTGCACCTTCAAAATGCTATAAATTTTCCCGCCTGCCCTTGTACTAACAAAATCACAAACGCACCGAAATCACCCAAGTGCATCAATATTGCAGCAGCCAATTTAGCGTAACTTAATACAAAAAGCCGTTCGAAGTGGTACGTCCAAGTTCCCGATCCGTCGGCTCTCAACTTCGGGAACGACATTATTAAAATTCAAACTAGCCAGAACTTGTTATTGGTGGCTTTATAATTTTAAAGTCCAACGTTTTGCTTTAAAATATTTCTAAGTCGGGACCTTTCGTGGTTTATCTTGTCTCGGGGAAATATTTGTGTATTGTGATTATTCCTTTTAGTGCTGTTTGATTCTCGGGAAAAGATGTCAGTTTACCAAAAGTCTATAAATTGTCTGTGTTCCAGAATTTTCTTCTGTGACCTATTGTGGCTTTATAGAAATTACCCGATGTTAGGCAACACCTTTGTTTAATGTTTGCTATCCATCAGTCGAAACTGTGGTCAAATGCTAGCCTAAAGGTACCACATTAAAGAAATCACGTATTTGTTATTTTATAAAAAACGTATAGACGTAAAAGGTGACGTTAATACGGTATTACGTGTCTATTTTAGAACTGTTTGAAAGTCTTAGAATGTTACATTATGATATAATCCGCGACCGTCAGCTTGCTGTATCTTCTTAAATACGAAATCTCCCTCAAAGGCAATCACTTATCCAATGAATAATGGCGCTGAGAAGCATTATCTTGTATCGTTTCTGTGCTACGGGCGTCTCCATCATAAACGCTTGTAAAAGATCAAATGTATATTATTAACACGGTTTTGAGTTCGTAATTTATACGATATTTTGTAAATTATATTTATAGAATATTATTCATTATTAAAAATAAATTTGCTTGTTTTGTACTTTTCTCGAAGTTAATATCGGATGTAAATTAAGCTTTGGCTGATTGATTATTCGAAGCTAACGATTATAGGCCTGGTACCATTAATCACAAGGTTAGGGGAAGTTGGGTAATATATTATTTATAATTCGAATTTAATTAATACTAACAAAGTCATCAATTGTAATTATTTTGTAATGAAAATAATGGTTCGTGGCCTCGTTGGTCGAGTGGTTGTAAGCGCGATTGTTGATCGAGGGTCTGTATACGAATCCCGTGTCGGTTACTATGACTTTTTTTTATTTATGTTCGGTATTTGGCAATAAGTTCTTCGCCTATTCCATGATGCAAAGTAAAATTTGACAGATCGGTCGTGGGTGAGAATTACACTCCTCTGCCTAGCCCTTCTTGAAATGCAACCATGATGACAGATAAATAGTTGGTTTCTAATGCGTTATGTGAGCTTATTTATAATAAATGTGAATAATATCCACCTTCCAGGATAATGGACTTGAATGGTGAGAACCAGGGCCAAACTCGAATCAACTCAACTTTATTCGATTTAATCGTAAATAATGCAAAAAAGAAGAAATTTTATTTTCAAGTTAATTAGTTTTATCTAAATTTTTTTTTAATTCTTATATAAGTTTTGTTAGTATGTCGGAGTCTCCAGATTAAAATCCCAGAAAGAGGACAGCATTTTTGTCTCACATATATGTAGGTATGTATGTTTGTATATACATACCTATGTTTTGTCTTCGGTCAGCATAGTAGTTTTGATTTTTTTGCTTATATGGACGAAAAAGATAGTGCTGTATTTGTATGAAGGAGTTTTAATTTTCGCAGTTGTACAATTAATATATTTTTGTGTAAGTACAAAATTATTATTGGAGCAACACGTGGAGTACGCTCTTAACATCCTCACATAAAGCCAAAACATAGCGTGAAGAACCAACGTAAAGAAAAACATTTGTTGTCCAAGTCTCTAAAAGTGCGGTAAAAATATAATATTATTATAAATCCACGAGCTACTTATAAATAAATATCCTCACGGTTGGCTCATTTCAACCAAAGTTCATTTCGTCTAAGTTTATAAATGCGGTTTCCCACGGGGCTTGGCCGGCTTCTGCCTAAAACTTGGCAAAAAGTTGAAAAACTCGAGGCCGGTTAAAAAACTTGAACACACACATAGTTGTCCTCTCGGAGGAGACGAAAAAAAGTCCGAAACGTAATTGAAAATGCCTAAAATAGCTACGCGGCAGACATTTTTGTTCGCGAAACTCTTAGCTAACAATTCTGATAATTTCTTTCGCGTTATTGTCATTTTAACTTTGTAGATCGGAGTGGATATTGCATTTTTCAAGTTTGCCGCTTAAGGCACAGGTGCATCAATGCGGTATTCCCTATTTTATGCTATCAGGTCTGATATTAAAGTTTTCTGCTTTTTTATATATGTTATTGTGGTATACCAATACCATAATCATACTTCGAAATGTCTTCAAAAATACCAGTTTTGGTCAATTTAAAGTTTTGGTGGTTTGGTATTTATAATGTTTATAAAATGCTTATTTGATTATTATTAATACTTTTTTTTTCAATTTTAAGAATATCTCCTTCTTTCCTTATATAATTTTGAGATAAGAGCAAATTCAACATTAGGCCTACTTAAAATCATTCGTAACAGCTTCTGCTTTACAAACAGGAACAGCTTCCATAACACTGAGAATCATCTTAGTTAGGCCCTGGTACAACGAATTAAAAAAACTCCACACGTGTTGTTACAGTAAAACGCCTTAATCGCTGCGAAACTTTACGTTTCATATTTTGCAGTGTAATTTAATTCTACGAAGCACACTATACTAAAGGCTCTATGTCTTATCTAGTCAGAGCAAAAATGTTATTCATTTTTCAATGCACAATATAGCAGACGAAGGCACCTATACAAAACGTTCACGGTACGCTTTTGTCAGCCATCTTGCACTGGCAACCTGGTGCGGCAAACTTACCTTATTTATTTTTAATTTTACTTAGCTGCATACAGGCCACCTGACAATCAGTGGTCACCGTTGCATAGGACATTTGCATCACCACAAGAACTCGCAATACGTTGCAGGCTTTGAAAAACAACTTTCTTTGCTCTTTTTTACAAGCCCTATAGCTTAAGAAATATTTCAAAGAGTTCAATGTCTTATTACATAAAAGTAAACGACCAGATGCAGCTTCGAAGATGGTTTTCTTCATCGCGAACCACACATCAATACATTCTACGTAAATGCGTAACAGATTAAACGTTTGTATATACATATACTAAGGCTGTGCGAGCATTTTGTCTAGGATATCTCCTGCTCGAGCATCATCCTTGTACCAGTTTCTACTGACGTGCAGAGAATACATTATTTACAATTGAGTGCTAAGAGCTGCAACACTTGTCTATCAGGTAACACCTTATACACATGTCTACTTTGCAGTTATCACTACATAAAAATACTTGCATGTTCTTTTGATACTCTTGGAACATAGACAATGCGGTTTTCATCCATTTGCAACTAACTGCTGAACAAGTCTCGATGACAAGTCATTTGGAAAGGCTATGAATGGTATTAAAGATGCTGCAAATTGCACACAGTTCACATTCATGCGTTATCGTATAAACCAGCAGGCCAACGGTGTTTTTCAGATCTCGCTTGCTTTATCGTGTGCTGTGCATGAAGCGGGGATGTAAGGCCAGTATCCTAAGCGAGAGCAGCGTATTACGAAAACAAATAGAGTTATCGTTCGTTCGTCGTCGCCGAGTCTGCGAGCGCGCGGCTTGACAGTTGATCGCGATACCACTATCGCTTGCGCTATCTGCGCTCATGGTACAAATTATAAGCGTAAGAGGTTCAAACAGCATCAGCGAATAGACGATCTTGTCATGAAGCACGTTAATTAATGGCTAGATCTATAGATTATGGCTAGATCTAATTAAATTACCTACGGGCTTAATTCGTATTTTTAGTAATAGCAGGACTTATTTCGGAAAGAGGTCGTTCTAAGTTAGCTTGACAGTTGTATCGTTGACAGTTCATGTATGTACTGTGGATCGCACAGAACGCAGCCATTCACCACTTACTCGTGTCTCTTATTCTGACAAAATATCTCAGTAACTGTTAAATTCGTTTATGGTTATATATTATAACACGAAGATGCAGTATTACTGACTTTATAGGAATATCCCGTGTGGCTTCTGTCCGGCAGTTGACATCGAGAGGCTGACGATGGTGATGATGATGACATCGATTGTAATTAATCACTTTCAGTTTTTTAACTAAATTACTTTCTTCCGATGCACCGCTGAGAGGAATATATCATACATACATATCTAACTTCACGTCAGGTTCCTTACGGGATACGCAGAGTGCAACGAATGCCAAATATGTATCTCTACCCTTACAGATCTAATGTACTTTTTCCATATTCATCAATCTTTTGATTAATATTTTGAGAGGGAAAATTTAATTAATTCTTATAACAATACCAAAGATTTTATTAAGCAAAGACTAATATCAGGGATTTTATTAATTATTGCAGTATAATAATTAATCGCTGTCGCTGCATCATAATGCTGTAACTCGAGCCACCGCCCACGGGTATCGTTCATTGAACTTCACATGGAAGGACATAGAGAAAGTTTATTTTCGTAATATAGTGGATTTAATTTATTTTATTGGGCTTATTAATGTTATGTTATTGTACTCGAGCCGTAAATAAAATATTTTTTAACGTTGATAGTGTGTCGTGTTGTACGTTGTGTTTATGTTCGTGTGTTCGCCGATTAATGGTCATGGACCTAATGAACGTAATGGAACAGCTCATTAATGTTTGAATTTGCTTTGAATTTCGCGCCTTTCTAATTCATTTTTTATGAGCAGTGATTGCTTCTTAGTACTTTGAACTTCATCGTCACACTCCGGGCGCGCAACTGTTTCACTTGCTACAATGATGAAGGGAAACATCGCGTTGAAACCACACATTTTAGAGTACTCAAAAAAAAATTCTATAATACTTGTGAAGTCTGCCAATCCGCAAGTAAAAGCGTGGAAGACTATGATCAAAACCCTTCGATTCTATGTATCCCGTATCCAGCAGTGAAACGATCAAAGGTTCGAAAGACAAGCGACATTTGGCTGTACCCCGCCACGTTACCCTCTGTTTATACCTTTCTTTCCGTGTACAAAAAACACGTAATCATATTACTAAATGTAGCAATATTTATAAATATGTTTCCGTATCCATCCTACTTGAATTGAGTTACGCGTTGCCACTGCTGCTGTTGAAGACCATAGCGGCTCCCTCTGGTATAAGTAGACCGTCGACCACATAATTCAGCTCTATCACATACTTCTTTAATAACACCAGCATCGTGGTAAAACCACATACATATGTATTAGTTGTATTTAAGGAAACCTTAATATAATTAAAACCACTTGTGTAAACATAAGCGATCACTGAAAATGTCTGATACTAGTTTCAGATTGTCAAGCACCAGAAGAAACCAGTTGAAACCTGTAATAATTATGATAACAACAGATATTATGAAGCAATAATATAAGTTAATGGGCACGATTCCCCGCTTTTTTACATGTATGTCAGACTAAAAGCGATAAGCGATGAATGATATATGAGTAGATACCTTTACGCAAAATAGTACGTAGTTACGTAAACGCACATTATACATAGTTAATAACGTATTATTGGAACTTTAGAATAATTCAAACGAAATGTTTTATGAGGTTTTTATAATAATAATAATGATCTCATGATATGAATTTCACAATAATAATGGTAAGTCCAAAATAATATTTTTTTTAAGTCGCAACAACAATGTCTCATTTTGTTATAACATATAATATTTTCATAGCAATGATGTAGGTAAATAGAATAGACAGGTATTATCAAAATATAAATATAATATCAGAATTATTTATATTTGTAGTACTTACTATGTACAATTTTATAAAATTTTTTGTGAACACTATTTTCAGTATTCATAAATACACTTACCTATTCTTAGAATGCATTACTAACATCCGGTTATGTTTTACAGAATTTATGGTTTTTATTTTACGCAGTTAAAAATTTTTCATCAATGTAAAGTGTTAAAGAAAACCTAGATGAGAAAAAAACATTTGGAAATAAAATGCAGTGCAAATATTTAGTGAAAATACTTGGTTAAAAATACAAAACCGTTAATATTTAAGCCTGCCTCAGAAAACACGGCGTGCGCGCCCGTTTATGTTTAATCTTATTTTGGACTTTAACTATTTATAATATTATAGTATTACATCTTGGGACAGTGCCTGTCCTATAGTAACTAGCTACCTGACCTACAGTAATAGCTGATAAGCCAGATACCTGCTTTTCTGAATACATACACACACACACACACACAAAAACTATCAGCCTGTCATCATACATACATATACAGGTAATTTTATACCCACACAGGAAACAAATGTTCTTGGTCATTATACGAATACCTATCCTGGATGAAAATCGAACTCACTACTCACAATTCAGAAGTCAGGTATACTTAACACGTGACCAACGGCCCAGTTAATTTTAGATTCCAACGAACATACATTTTGAACTATTATACTATGTACCTTTGAAAGAAATTTGAACACTAACTGGTGAAATGTTCGAGTGTACTACACTCTGTCTGGGTAGACAGGTCTTCGAGGACTACAGGAGATGTTGCGTTTTAACACTATTTGGTTTTAACACTATCCCTATTAACTATTACGTTACAAACGATCTCGATTTAATCTGCTATTATCAGAATCATCCCTTATTTATGACACAAATGTTAGAACATGTATGTACAATGTACATACATATGTATATATACAACTATTGTATTTACGACGTGAAGGACAATGTTTTTATTTAATTTGATAGTATGAATTTGGCATTTTGGCATGTTGTGTTTTGTCCGATGTTCGAAAGAAAGTAATGTAGGTATACTTATGTATTTAAAATATAATAACTGTTACGTGATTTATGTTACAGAAGAAAATATAGGGATATAATAGCTCTGATGTCTGTTAAATATTCATAACAATTTTTCTACCGCTCCAGAAACGTTAATGTACGTAGATGGAACGAACTTAGTAATAAATAATTAAAGGAAATAAAAATCCCTTCCGACCCTTTTATCGTTCCACTGTTGGAATGTGGATCTCCTCTTATAATGAGAGTGTTAAGGCCATAGTGTGCCACGCTGCTCAATTGCGGCTTAGCAGACTTCACACAGAGGTTTCCTAACGATGTTTTTTTTCACCGTTAACATGTGATATGTAATTTTCAAAAATGCACATATTTGTAAAGAGATGAGCGCCAAGACGTTGAACTCAGAACTGCCGGAGAGAGAGACTGAATTTTAAAGCACTAAGCTATCACTGCTTATTCACAAAATAGCGATAATAAATAAAAAATACTGCTGTTATCTATATGCTTTCAAAGGAACAGGAAGTAGGATCTTGAGTTAATCACTAAGGCTCAAATGCTCAAAGCAACCAACCATCATGATAAATGCTGGACATCAAGAGTGTACAAGAAACTTCTCTTAGCTTTATGAATACTGCCAACCAACACGTGGCCAGCGTAGCAGACTATGTCCTTAACCCTCTTTTTCTGAGAGGGGAGACCTGTGTTTCAACAGTGGGATGATAAAAGAGTTAGGACAACCAACACTCGGCAATCTCATCTCAAATTAGCGAGAACTTTTATTATGAGTACCTACCAGACAATCTATAAAAATTAGATAATTTATTAATGCATTACTAAATATGTACATATATGTTTATTTATATACTCGGTTTCACATTAAGACACGAAACAAGTACTAGTGCTTATGACATACATATTTTTTTGTATATTTTGTTTATTGTTTGTAATCGAACAGACAATCCTCGGTGTTTTCCAATCATAATACCAACATACATATGTATCAATAGCAGAAAAATAAATCTGACAGTACATTCGTCGGGCAAGCGTCTGTAAGTACACCTACGACTTTTTTTTCATTTTGCTTTACAGTTCTCTGAGATATTTACATAAATTAGAGATCCTAATCAGACCCTTTGCGACTTTTGCGAAGAGGCACAATTCACGGCGGAATTGAATTTTTGGCAAATAGCGAAATACTTTCATTTGGCTTCACCCAAGTTTTAAAATTTTGTTTTAGAATTGATCCCATTTACGTCGGTTTTTTGAACTGACAGTATTGTAATCTACATTCATATCTCGATATATGACAGAAGGTGTCCAAAGTGGTGACCACACAATAACAATAGGCAGTGAGTAATTCAGACTAGTCCACGATACCATAGCATTACGGACCCGGCCTAAGTTTCCCTTTCATTAATATGGCCCTGTAATTTGTCATGACGGCTCAATTTATACATAATGTGACGTATATCGCTAGTCCAATGAACTCACTGAATGGACAGCGCCAAGTCTAGACGGATAATTATGGGCGAGGTGCACTAATGATTTTTTTATGGTACTAAAGGATCATGTAAAAAGGTTCTTGAGTGATAGGTTCTTTATGGCGTGGGATCTTTAGACGGATTTTGTGAGTTGTATATTTTTTACAGTGCGTTTTCATTGGTCAGTGTGTTATTACTGGATTGGGAATCACAAAACGTTAGATATATGTACATATAAACTTTGCATTTTCCAGCAAGGGGCGGAGACGGGCTGACGATGTGCTGGTGTTGTTGACTGTGTGTGACATACATGAAACGACAATTGTGTTAATCATTACTTATCGAGACTCCTAGTACGCCTTAAATATTTTGTCCCATGTTACCCAATTACACGTATAACCGCAGGCCCAAGTGTATGAGACGCAACCGCCGCTGCACCAGCTTATCGCGAACGATAAGTCAGGTGAGGTAACATTAAGTACGAAAGAGTAACCGTTGGCAATTTTTTCACTATCACGTTGTAACGGTGGACTCACCGAAGAGTTGGTTCATGTTTTAACATTATGATAATTTTTATCAACATACATAAATCTATTTTATTAATAATAAACGCCAATGAAACCTCAAGCCGATTGCCACCTAATTACATGTGTAGCAGGGACGCTATGATCCAAACAATCAACCGCTATCGCTGACAAGTGAACAAATCCGCCGCAATTACAGCGATAGGATCGCGGGCGGCGATGCAGCAATCTGAAGACAAATCAACATGTAGCACAAATAGATTTTATATCTTTGTGTTTGGTGTAATATACAAAAGAGAGCAATGCGAGAGATATTCCGCGGGAAAGGTTTGTTTATACATACATGGACATGTATCTACGGGAAAGGTTCGTTTATACATAAAGATGTTTCATACAAATCAACATTATCATTATTGTACTGTAAATATGTACATGATTATCGCCAATCCTTTTATTGGTCCACTGTTAAGCGAAGTTTTCCTTTTATGTTGAGAAATATAAAAGCTACAGTGCCCATTTTTCATTGCAAATACAAGAAAAACATATGTACCTATATCTTTTTTGGTCGGCACTCATAAAAATTGTACAATAATAAATGTTTAACCCTGTATTAAAGTGTAGGTACTAACTAAAATTCCAATACATAACACAATAATTAACATTACAATAATTAACAATACAATAATTAACACTGCTTCGTTTTATCGATTATTATTAAAAGTAGTTAAAGCATTTCATTCTTATTAAAATTCTTATAAACAAAAAATATCTGCGTTTGAAATGAGCTTACATGGAGTTCGTAACAAAACTCTCAACAGCTTTTTTAGATACTAGCACTTTGCGACTACTAATTCGTTATTATAATAGCACTGATGTTTTCATACGTTTTTAGATAACAATTATACATATAAGTAGATAATCAATAATGTATAGGTTTCATAAGAAATGTGTCCGCTGTCGCTTACATCTTAACATTGCGTTCGCTATTCGCAATAAATATTTATAGGGCGATTCAGATGGAGGGATTAAGGGCATCTACAGATTCGACCGATTTTATCTATAAGTCCCTATTTTTGTCGGGCTAATAGATTTTTTAAAAGCATTTATATCGGTGTTACGCGATGTAACTTTGTTGCTTGGATAATGCGTTTCGACTTTTTTTTAAATTGTGACACTGTGATGACATAGCGGAAAAAATAAACTCGATGACGTAAGGAGGAAAGCATGAATAAGTTAATAACGAAGAGAATGACATAATAATTGTTGTTGTAGTAATAGTAAGTGTAGTAAGCGTAGTAGTCGTTGCAGGTACAAAGGGACACCAAGTCTCACCTATATTTACCAAACAGGGTGCCGAATGACTGATCGCCAAGTCAGAAATCTCCGTAAACGACGTTAGTGTACGAAGAGAGTCAAGAGTAGAAGAAGCTACTTCGTCTTATCCGATCATATGTTTGTGAAAGAGAGAGAGGAAAGGTTGGAGTATAATAATTGACGTAGACATATCATAGACCAACCAATATAACTTGCTAGATCGATTTGACGAGCACATGCGTAGAGACTTGGTACAAATTCCGGGGTGCCATATGAAGCTACATAACTCGTCGAACGACTGTATGTCCATCTTCATTATTAAACTCCGTCAAATGATAAAACGGACATGAATATTAAGGTGGACTTTTGTTATACATTCTTAATGTTAGAGTCAATAATAATAAGTTTGACAAACATTTAACGAAATATTTTTTTTATTTTAATGCTGCAATTTATTGCCATGTCTTTTATTTCACACATTTATATAACTGATTATATATGTTCATGTAATAAAATATGTGAATTATTTCTGAAGCGATAGTGAGCTATCGGCAAAACTATTTCTAATATAAATCTCATGTAACAATCCATTATATGTACATACACAGTAGCAATTGTACTAAAAGATCTTCAGTGGTAGGAATTTTTTAAAAATCGTAACAGTTACAGATTAAAAAAATTGCAAGCGGTTATTTTAAAAATCGTACTCATATATGAATATTGTCATAATTCATTTCTAATTTTGCATAGTCTGTAGTTGACGGAAACTTTTTAGCGTCGTGGACGGCTGGCTTTTCCATTAACTTGACACATTCAGTGCTTGAATAATTTATAACTGTACCGACCGCAAGGTACATTTAGTCTCATATTAAAAAAAAAACCATAGGAGTATTAAAAAACCGTTTTATTCGTGAACGTACAGGGTGAAAATGATTTTATTATACTTTTAGCACTTTTATGTTCAGGAATTATGAATTCTGAAGGCACGTAACATATACCTATTAGCATTCTATGATGTCTAACTTACCCTTATTCGTGAACATAGTGTCAAGTAACAATGTATCTCATAAAATTTTATGTTGTTTTTAGTACAGTGTTTGTCATAATTTACTGGACTTTCGCGTCTTTAAAGTTTTTATGAGTTGAGCTGTTAAACTTTAGTTATTGTTTTTTGAGATTTACTTCTGAGATATGGAGATAAATAATGTCCTATTCATGACAAAGTTAACTAACGACTTGCCAATGAAGTTCAAATAGATAGAATTAGCCTAGTCGCTTTTTGTATATTACGTATTAAAGTCATTCTTAAGTAAAAGTTGTATGTACAATATAATAAAACAATTAAAATTCCACGAACAAAACCGTCGAAACCTCTTAGTAACAATGTACGTAGAAATGAATCTCGTCCTATATAAAGCTCATTCAAACCTTCAGTCGCAGCTTTCTCCTTTCCATCACGGAGCTTTCTACAAAGCCTAAGCTTTAGATATCATGTTTCTGAATCCAGGTCCTTTATCTAGCACGCTTGATATAGTACTGATACTGTATCCTATATTAAGGATTTGGTTACATTTCCTTACATTCGCGTGTCAGACAATATTGTATTTGCTTCAGATTTTCTAGCACTGTCATGTTGACCGTTCGAATGATCTATGTGAAGTGTTGACGTGAGTTGATGTATAACAAGAAGATAGCAATACTTTATGAACTTTACAATTTCCTTGCAATTTTTATTAATTTTATAACAATAGTATAGAGCATGATTAACGCCAATTTTAAAATCTTCAGAGCCAGTGGGTTAAGAATAATGATTATTAGGTAGGTATTAATTAGGTAATATTTTAGTGTGCACATATTTTTGCTATCATCAATTTCTCATAAATAATATCTATATATAATATAACACTTATAAATGCCTTGTTTTATAAAGCGTACATGTCAAAAACAAAAGTGCCTAAATGTGTTTCATATATTAGTTAGACTTAATGACTTTTGGCATCAGTGGTCCTCCGTGAAGATTTGCGACAGGTCATTAAACAACGGATGAAACAAATGTAATAAAGTGTTTGTTCCACTGTTAGAATATTCTCGATGATAACAGCCGGCACCGATTTCTAAAGATATTCCTTCAAGCTTGAGTGTACTTATGTAAATTCGCTATTAGTAGTCGCCCATCGAAGTCTGCCACCCCCGGCAGTACTTAACGTCAATAATACAAACACACACTGGCTCTTGACTGATTTAACTAACTTGATTTTTGGACTGAAGTCAAATCAACCTAATATTTAATAAAACTATAGGTACTCTAAATAACTTTCTTGGCGGCATTAAAATGGCATAGAATTTATGGTATCCCTCTATAATAAATAAATCTGTCTGTACCGACTTAACTCACATGCGTCTTTCGGTATGGCCCGACTAGTTTCGGACCTCTGCGAGGTCCTTGCCGTTTTTACGTCCAAACAGCTGACGCGATTTCATTCGTTTTTTACATACACATCCCTTAATTTTTTTTATTAATCAACCACTGCAACATTGAAATCAGTGTGAAACATTGCATTGCATGGAAATTAATTAGATTTTCGCTAAAACGAGGTCGCAGAGAACAACTAGTTAGGAGTATTTATGCAAACTGTTCGCTTAATAACTCCATTGCTTTCTATCCTTATCACTTTCTGTAGGGCCATCGACACCGTGGCAGGAACGCTAACCTATGGTTAAGCAATTCGCGATTACCAAACCGATATTATCGCTAGCGATTAATGGCAGACCCTTTATCCAATGTCGATACCACCTCGCGCACTAAACGCCCTAACAAGTCGTTATGGTAATAAAAAATGAACTCCATAACCCTTATAATAAGGTCGATTCCCTATTAACACTAATTTATACGGCTAGTTGAAACCGCTACATTTGAATTTGTATTCTGTCGTAATAAATTTAGAGTCGTTTTCCGGTTGTCGAGCGGTAATAGGCTATGTGTACAACCAGTTATAACTCCCCGAGGGACAATAGGTAGTTCCGATGTATCTCTGCAACGAGACAATTTAAGGAATAACCCGAATATTAAATACGTCACTGGCGAACGTAGGACTTTAATATTCTAAGAGAGTGTGGAAAGTTTGCTGGCGGCTTAATTTATAAGCATAATATCGTCGCTGAATAAAAACGAGCGGAGCGAATAATTTTCAATTTTAGTCATTCTTATATTCAATTTATATAACGAGCATGCCCTATTATTTGCACCAGTTAAAATAACTCTAAATAAATAAGGACAAAAACCTAAATGTATATAATTCTTAAATAAATTAACTTGAAGAAGCGGCATAACGGTTTAGCTTAAATCCTCACAGTTCAGAGGCTTATTGGACGGAAGGAAAAATATTCATTGACGCCTTAAAAGGAACGTAGACCTTATAGGTCTAATATCTATTTCTTTAAGATCTCTATCCAACGATAAGAGGGGTCATGATGATCCCATCGCAATCATGTTGTTTCAACATTAAAAACAGCCATGAAGGAGTTAAGCGAAATTAGAAAATTTGTGTAGGTATATGCATACTCATGTACACATACATAGATAGTTGCGGTTAATATTAACTCGTATCCTTATTAATCTACGATAACTGTGGGAAGAAATTATGCACCAATTAACACTTGCTAGTTGTTACAGAGGACCGTTGAGTCATAACAGATGTCATTATTTTAAGTAATTATATCGTTGCACAGTTAAACTCAAAAATCCACGTTGAGGTGCCTTATGCCCCAGTGATATAAGAAAATCGAGATTTTTTGATGACTTACGATTATAGAGCAAATATCCGACCGACTGTTTTCGTTGATGTCTAAATCCGATTTAATCGTGATGGGTTAGATCTTAGTAACAGAAGCTTAGTAGGTAGTAGGTACTTATAACTGACCAGAAATATTCATTACAGTTAGATGTTAAAATCATAATAACGTTTCAAAGTTACGAAGCCCTAATTAGGTTTGAAAGTTCAGGTCCAACGTAAGAATCAATATTTAAGTTAGACGGCAGACTTCAAGTCGACTTAAGCCCCTTAAAAGTTGGGTTCAATGGAAGTTGACAATCAAATTTTGGTGTAAGCTAACATCGAGGTAAAACTTCGACATTTTCTTTCGGAAAATAATTATAATTATATCAATGTCATTGACGAGGGCAGCGATAGCCGCGAAACGGCAGAAATAAATGCGTGAAATATATTACTGTTTTCAACGATTTAGACTGCCTCGTTGGTCGAGTGGTTGCAAGCGCGACTGCCGATCGGGAGGTGCTGGGTTCAAATCCCTGGCGATTCGGAGTCTGAATCTGTGCACGGTGTATAGAAATAGGCTCACCACATATTCCATGGGACTTAAACGTAACTGGTGAAATGTGGGGGTGTACTACACTCCTCTGCTCCTTTGGGGATTTATTAGTCTAAATCTATTTGCACCTGTATTTGCTTATCTAATATTGATTACATTATTTATTATATATATTTCACTAAACACAAAGTTTCTGTCACCAAAAGGTGAAAGCTCACTAAAATTTGACGATAAAATTGTAATACCAGTTAATTGAACCTCGGTCCAATAAGATTCGCGGAAAAATAATGTGATATTTATTACAATGTTATATAAATTCTCTGAATTGTCTCAGAAACAACTAGG